>JAUZST010088145.1:0-19770 GCA_034779995.1 Parotocinclus haroldoi
TTGTTCTATGTAGCACCTTTGGTCCTGGAGGAACGTTGTTTCGTTTCACTGTTTACTGTACTGTATATGGTTGAAATTACAATAAAGACTACTTGACTTGACTTGACTTGACTTGAGATGTATAAAATGTACTTTATTATATGATCATTATCGAGTCTTAATCACCTTCACACGCAAGACCTGTGACATTTTATTTGTTTATTATCGGCTTCCGGCACCATTGGTTATTCTCGACGGGAACGATGATACAAAAAAGGTAGTCGTACACACTCTCACTGGGCCATTTTAGCATAGTCAATTAACCTAACGCCTTAAAACTGTGGGAGGAAGCCAGAGCACCCAGATTAAAAACCCTGCCCGCAAACCCAAGCGGACACGGCAGGGCACAAAGGCCCAGAGTCTGAGGTCGGGTCAAGCTATGAGGCAACTACACTAAACTGTCTGTGACGTAAAATGTTTTGTAGTGTGTAGACTTGACATTCTCATCTGTTAACTATAGTAGTCTTACATATGTGGAGATGATTAAAGTTTTTCAACAAGACAATTGGAAGTTGATTAAACATACAAAGCAGTTTCCTCATAGTTCCCTTTCTTATTCAGCTACACTCTGACCTCAGAAGCCAAGACATTTTCTCAAATTTTATATATATATATATATATATATATATATAGTTTCTTTTTTCCTTTTAGATTGAGGTCCTAACCCCAGTATTCCCATCACCATTCAGAGCCATTACTTCCAGTCTTTAAAAGTTTCAGTGTAGCACTGTAGTTTAACTCTCGTATGAATCCTGTAACCAGACTTCCAGCACAAAATTGTCAACATACTTTAATGTCACTCTGATGTGGCCGCTGAGAAAATGGTGATGGCAGGCCATTATTTTGATTATCCTGACAGACCGAAATGCATTCATACAAGCAGAGCCCAGACACAGACATGATTCAAGCCAGCAGCTTCAGGTTTGCTCCTGTTGTGATTTATAACCAATCTACTACAGAAAATGGTATTTAAACCAGTTTCCATAGCACATTCAGTCTAAAATGTATACACCAATGGATGGGCATGCTTTCATGTAAATCTTAACTTTTTTTTCCCCCCAGTTTGCTATGCTACCGAGTGTTTTGAATTGCTAATTGCCTTTTTCTAGTTGTCTACATGAAAATCTAATGTGCTGTCTTCACAGAGACAAAGTAGCTAGCCCAATTCATTATGGGGGAAAAAAAAAACGTAGCAAGTTGAATGCAGCGCAAACCAGGGAGTTTTAAAAGACTAACACACACACACACACACACACACACACACACACACACACACACACACACACACACACACACACACACACACACACACCATACCTTAAACATGCTTAAAACATCTACATTAATTTACATTTAATACCCTGTAGTTTACTGAAAAATGTATTATAAAAACCAAAAACAATTACTGTGACAACCACGGCTTTTCCTCACTTCTTTTTCTTTCACTTCTGCCTGCCAAGTGACTCCCCGTGTAGCCTGCAGAAGCAAATAGCATTATATACTGCTCACAAAAATAGGGATAAATCACAGTGAAATTGCTGTGAGCAGTGTGGTATTCTAATATAGCAAGTCCCCTAGATATGAACCAGTTCCGCTCAGACAGTGGGATCGTATTCCAAAAGTTCTTATGCCCAACATATTTAGCCTAAGCATCCAGCTTTAGAGCTTCCAACACCTGACCTCACTTCAGTTTTATTTAAGTGTCCACGGTTACAGTTCGCCACTTCTTAACTAGATCTGGGCTTTTAGGTTCAACACCAAATATTCTGGGCAATAATTCTAAAAGAAACGATGATATGACCGCGGTCCTACTGCACAGCACTACCCAGCCTCCATCACTGCTCTCTCACGCTTGTTTACATTTTGACTTCACCCGTTTTTAGTTTCTGTATGTTACTTTAGTTATCCCCTGGAATTACTTCGTTTGACATGGAGAGAGTGTTTTACCGCCATGAGGTTTGCGCTGCTAGGGTTTCAGTCCTTGTTCAGTTTCCCTCTTCCTAATGTGTGCATTACACAATTTTGGACTGTTTGTGGACTGTGTTCAGGTCTTAGTGTCTTTATTGCATTCAGTTTCCGGTATTTTTTTCAGTTCCTTCATAAAGCTCTGCTCTGTCGCCACTTCTACTGCTCTTGTCCTGCTTTCTGCCCAAGCATAACAGTTATAAGTATAACTGAGACGTAGTAAACAACAATGCACTGCATGCCTTCCATTAAGTGCCAGAGTGTGAACTCACTTATCACTGACAAGCAACATTTGTGCTCATGTAAACATATTTCAATGTAATGCACAAGCAAGTTCGTATGTTTCAAAGTCACGTTTGTAGCCACGTGAATTCTTGTATTAACATTTAGAAAAGGTGTGCAAATTCAAGGGAAAAAAATCAGACAGGATATGTTGTTGTACCACCAAGAGTTTGAGTTGCCCATCGAGGCATGGTGGTGTCCTGGGATATCTGGAATAAAGACATTCGATCAGCAAATCCTCTAACTTCTATTGTTTGTTAGGTTTCTTTAACACCACTATCGGCATCAGTGACACTGACTCACACTCAAGTCAATGCACACAGTCAAATCAATCCTGTGGGAGGATATCGAATTACCGGGAGTAAACCAACGCAGACATGGGGAACGCATGCAAACTCCACACAGAAAGGTCCCAGGCCCTTGACTGAACCCAGGACCTTTTTGCTGTGAGGCAACAGTGCTACCCCCTCTAACTCCTAGGTGGGGCCTCCATGGATAAATCTTGTTTGTCCAGCACAACCAAAAGATGGTCAACTAGATTGAGATCTAGGGCCGAGCCAATCGCTTTGCATGCATTTAAAAAAATGGTTTGAGGAATAAGTCAGTTTGGCAGGCATGCTACCCTGCTGAAAGAGGTCACTGTCGTAAGGAAAGGCCTTTAAGGGTTGCACTTGGTCTACAAACACTTTAGGTAGGTGGTACATGCCAGATATCAACATTGCCCAGAGCATATTCATTTCACCTGTCAGTGGTTCTAATGTTATGACTGATCTGTGTATTTTCTAAACTTTATTGGATCATCTTCCTCTGGCTACAAATCCATATAAATGTGCATATAAATGCTTATAACTCATCGAGTATTTTACAGGGGAAAAAAAAAACTTATTACTGCCCTAAGAGCTAATTGAGAGCATTCCAAGGTTACACAATTTTGTATCAGTGACACGAATGACAAATGAGCTTATCAAACTCAGCAAATACAAAGCTCTGCTACAAATGCAAAAAAACCCAAGCAACACTTGTGTTTTAGCACTCATCACAGCTAAGAGTAATTTACTGGGAGTCAAAGATCAACAAGAAGCCCAAGACTTGAATGACAAGCTGACGTTATGTTAAAATAAACGGGTTGTATAACATAATTGGGAAAAAAAACAGTTAATTACTTACAGTTCATATAAGTTAATTAGCAGTGTCAATCTGTACATAGAATTTTAAAGAGAGCAGCAGCAATACTACAGAATAATAGAAATGGCAAAGCATCCTGTTTCGCTCCCACCAAGTCCCGGTCAGGGTCAGGGGGCGGGTCTGGAGCCTAACCTGCAATTCACTGGGCGTAGGTAGAGGTATAACCTTGACACTGTGGCATTTCATCACAGGGTTCCTTAAATGCAACACAAACACATCTGATGCACCTGCAGATCGACTGCATGTTGTACACACAGTATCATTACACATACTAGTATATTAAGATTAAACATTTAGTTGTTTATCCATGTCCTTAAGAAACCAATTCCAGTCAAATCAGGCTATGGTGTACACAATGTACTTTTAAATTTAATTTGGATAGAAAAATCTTTTCGCACAATAAATGTGGTTTACGGTATTACTCTAACCAATACTGCAAGCTTTTTTTTGGTGGTTTGAATCAACGTACCATAAACATCATGTCTAAACACGGCTATTTAACATCTCCATGACACACATTAAATTATTAAAATAATTATTATTAGATGTTCAGAAGCTCAATTCAATAATACACCCTACTTCCTATACAGTGCACTACAGTTTGGAGTAATAACTTGAACACCCTTTACAGTGTACTGTACATCAAACAGGGTTGCAAGGGAGAAAGCAGTTTACCACGGGTTGTAACGGGGCGACAATTGTCGGGGCTAATTAGTGGTGGCACTTGGATTGAATCATTACTGAATCTGCTCTCTTCCTCATCTGCTTCACAGAGCAACAATCGTAAGCCAGAGGCAAGAAATACACTGCTCACAAAAATAAGGGGACATTTCAATTTGAATTTTCTTTTTTTTTGTGAGCAGTATATGAAAGTTTTGTTTGGCTCCCACTATTTTTGCACTTCTTTAGATCGCCTAGGATCAACATTAATTACAACGGCTGCATCATTTATTTAAGGTTCTGGTTAGGATTCAAATAAGGGTTTTAAACTTTGTCTAGCATTAAACCTTGATCAAGTTTGTGTCTAGCATACTCAGCTAGACATCATAGTGTTTCCTATTAGCTTGTTTCCCAGATGATTATGCTAATACAAGTTCATGTATTTTTGTTAATATTGTTTTTTTATACATTACAGTTAATATAATATTTTTATTATTGCTGAATCTTTGATTACTGCTTGCTGAAATGGTTCTGCTTAGGATTACGATGGCTAAATGCAGGTTTAGTTTAGCTCTAGCATAATCATGTCTGTTCTGCTACATCAGCTATTTCTGAGAGAATTGATGCTAGTAATAATTATTAGTATCTTTTATTACTGTTCCGTAAGGTGTCAGGTTCTAGTTAAGATTAGGGACTATGGGTAAGTTTAGGTTTAGCAAATATCACTCCTATACCGAATGTTGTACTTTTATTAATTATTATTTCTGCCATAGGTTAGCTGTGTCCCACATTTAAGTGAATCTCTAACTCGTGGTTATGTGCTAATATTAACACACTTTTTGATAGACACTTTTCATTTTCATTTTAACACCAGTTAAATGAAAGCTGGGAAACAATCTGTCTGACCACACTAATGCCAGCTGGACCAGGCTGGCTGGTCGACCTGCTAGGCCTAACTGGGAATCCAGATACATCAGTTTACCACCAGCTAGCAGCCCATTCATTCCAGCCTAAAACCAGCAATTAATCTTAAGCTGGTTTTAGAAGTTTGTTTTTTTTTTTTCAGCAGGAAATATGATTTAGGTTATGCTTAGCTTTACTTGTATACTCCTAAGAATATAGGAATGGTCTATAGGATGGTCTTTTGGGTCATATTTATAAATAGTTTAGAGACAATGCACCTGTACATGGGACATGCCTTCCATCAGGCACGGAGAAGTGACTCCTTAACTCTGAGATGGATGTACAGTTTGCCTTTGAGCAGATGGTCTAATGCCTGTTGTTAGGAACTGGTAATGGAGGACCTGGAACGCATTTAAATTGAACTGCACTTAGTCTGTCTGACATTGTAATTACACAGAACCAATTAAAAGTCTAGGGTGAATAATTTATGCTCCTCAGGCCATGTCCTGCAATTTCTTCCCATTTCTGATGTGATTTTCCTTTCAGTGAATATATGTAAATGTATATACGCAAGTGGAGGTCAAGCAGAAGCTCTACTGATTCACTAATGTGGAAAGTGACTTGCGTAACAATGTTTAACAGACGTCATATCGGCTGCAGAGGTTATGTCTAAAACCCAACATGATTACGGCATGTCATGTTCATTTAAAGTGCAATTCTCGTGACATCGCAATGCAACAAAACAACGAAAAGCACATACTGTATGTAATAAGGGAAAGAGCAAAAAAATGGAAAGATTGTTTATGCAAGCTTATCACATGGTGATTTTTAGAACGACAGATATGAAAATATAAAAGAAAAAATGTAATATGAAGGAATTCTTATTTTATTAGAAATCTCACTGAAGTTATTTAATATATTCCTTAATCCACAGTGCTTTAACTATGTATATCTGTATTACAAAGGGATTTGTAGAGCAAACAAATTAAATACCTGTGTATATAATTAAGGTGGTTAAGATGGTAATCGATAGGCACTTCACATATCGATTCAGTTACGATTATGAAAGCTGATTATTAATCAATGACTTTTTTTTTTTTTAAATGGAGGATTTCTCCAAAAGTTTAGGTTTGGTCTCGTTGTGGATTATGAGGATCACTGTGTCAGTAATGCTAACCTTAGACTTAATGATACTTCCTGCCATTTCAGAGTCACAGATAAAGTTCTACTGTTGGAATATAATCATGAGTGTCCTGCTAGAGTTGGGCCCTGCCTGTGTCGTCTCAATCGCTTGGTGCAAGTTGGTCAGGTTTACTGTCCTTTAGGTCAGTCTTTCTCTAAACCTTGATAATAAATGGTCCAATAAAAATAACCATCTTTAATAAGTTTAGTCTTGGTTCACATAAACAATGTAAATAATGTAAACGGTGTCAACAAGCCATCAGTGAGCTTTTCTCTCTCTGTCTCTCGCTCTCTCTCTCTCTCGCAATAACAAGAAAAATTGCAGGTGTATCTAAATTACCATTAAATGTGATTTTTACAGTTCAATAGGTGGAGAAATACCAAATACCAACTGACCAAATCAAGGAAACCTGACATTTAAATTAATTTGGGCCAGTTACAGTTTAGTTTATTTGTATGTAAATTACTGCATTCCAAAGTGTAAAGAAGAAGTGTTAATTCAAGCATTGAGATAAATGTATTGGTGTAAATATAAAATAAACCGTTTTTAAAAAAATAATTTAAAAAGATGCATTTTACTGGCTCTTTATCATTACAGTATCATTACAGTAACCACTTTTCGGTACAATAGCTATTCCGCAGCATGTGCGGCTAACTACGCTGTTTTTGTTATTATTATTTAAGGTGTGGTTTTAAAAGATTAGAAAAAAATCTCAAAAGGAATCTAGTGGAATTCTTGAAAATAGTGAGCGCAAGATCCCCAGCCTTTCCAAAAATCATAGTGTGTGACTTCAAACTGACTTCAGCTGTGAGAGGGTGTCAGACTGTAGTCTATTAAAAGTCTTTTAATAAGAGTTAAATAAGAGGTTTTTTTTTTTTTTTTCAACGTCTGGAGTATAGTTAGCATGAAAGAACTTCGAGGCGAGTCGTTGTAAATGTGTGCAACATTGCATGAATCTCTGGTTCTCAATTAAACGTTGCAAAAGAGTTTGTAATTCGCTTCCCTCTTCCAGCGCTGGGTGGATGAAAATGGGTTTACACTGGAATGTATATCGATGGCTTGGATAGTGCTTGTTCATGTCTGGTGGGCCTAAAGCCAGATCCCTATATTCGGGTATTCGTTCATTGAGTGGGTAATAGGTTTTGCATTTTGGTATTTGCATATTCGTTTATGATGTTTAGTAGCTCCTGTATTACCGCTTTGTACCTAGTTGTACCACTTACTGTTACAGTAAGTAAATGCCAAACGGTAAACGAAGAGTTGTGACGTTGGCTTTTTCATACTGTGGAGTATATAGTGATTTTCTGTTAATTTGACTTAACTAATTAAATCATTCTTGCTTGGTGTACTTTGTGACCCCATCAAATCACTTTTCACTTTTTCCAACTTCTGTTTCTTGTTTTCGAATTTCTGTTTTTAGCCATTCTTTTTCAAATGCCATCTTCGTCCTAACATACCACACCGGGTGTCCCTCTGCAAAGGTGCAGTTCTTAAAGCCATTTTTAAACTTTATTCACGCTGCCCTGCAGGTGCAGCACTTGAGCATAACCAGCCAGCATGATTCGGAGTTTCCGTCTCACATCAAGCCAGCCTGCATTACACGCTCTGCTGCCCCCACTGGTCAGGCATAGACAGTGCAGGATTAAATCAATCTGCATTTTTGGTCTATAACTTGTCCCATACTTATTTTCTAGTTTGCAGTTTTCCTTGTTCTTGCTGACACTGAAAAATATTATCAAACGAGGCAATAAATTGCACTGCTACGTTAGATTAACTCCATGTGTTAAGAACAGAACTATTCTTTTAGACAACTTATTCGATACATTAAACGCTGCATGGCTTTTATATATTTTTGATACAGCATTAACTGCTCTGTCACACAAGGAAAGTTATAGAATGCAATCCATTTTACAAGCCTGACCTGCATTGCACTGCATATTACAGCTAAGAATGAATCTGTAATCCAAAAAAGGTTTCGAGAAATGGTTTAGGTAAAAATCAGAACTATTAGACGTTTAGCCAAATAATGAAAATCTAGAGCCAAGTATTTCATTCTGCTCACCTTAGACGGTCAGGTTATTTGCTGTACAAAGAAAGCAGAGGTAATGTGTTTCAAGTTGAAAGGTTAGGTATTTCTATGATGCTTCAACAAATTGCATTTGCAAGTGCCTTTTGATTGGGAAATACTACACTGCTCGCAAAAAAAGAGGGGATTTTTAAAATTAATATGAAGCGATTCGAAAAAGAGGCATTTGATTCGATTTCAATAAGCTAAGCAGAAAAGCAAATGGAAAAGTCAGACAGTTGTTCGATTACACAAATTAGAAGCAAACTCAATTACGGTGATTGAGTACCAAGTGACATTCATGGGGTGAACAGAAGCATGTTAAACTGGACGAGAGTGCCCAATGTTAGATCTGCTGCAAACAGGACATTTATCACACTCCTTCATCCTGGTCTGTTTTACAGAAGAAAATGAAAGAAACTCATTATTTGAATGGCTATCGCGTCTAGCACGTTTCCTCATGCCATTATACACAATAACAATCAATGTACGTCTGTGTTGCATGTGCAACTGCTAGACGTCACTAGTTTAATTTTTCCATCTTGCACCTTATCTTAAAACTTGTCTGTACAAGCATGAGCAGTGTACACTCCAGCTTTGAAAATAAACAGCCTATCCCCCATTTCAAACTAAATCTACATCTACAGCATAGACCACCATTGGATTAAACTTAACATTCTTTTTTTACCAATGGTGTTATGACCACACAAATATTTTGCAGTCTCTTTGTTGAAATACAACCAGAAAATTCAAGAAATTTCTATGCAGTATTATGAAATGGGTTCAATAAAACAGAATAGAACAGCTTACAAGGGCTACAAGGGCAAGTATTTAGTGAGACTTCCCATTGTACTTCAGCAATGGCAGCATCTGGGAGCTTCATCAGGACGCCATGTGACCCTACAGCTGAAGTTTGATCAGCAATGGTCTTTTTCGAATTCAAGCAGCCAAGAAACCACATTTTCGGAAGGGGACCGATTAGGGACTGACTAATCCAAGTTATGTATAAACATTTTTTTAAACTTTTCGTCATTATACCATTGCTAAAACAAACCTTGAGACGATCAACCATCTGAGGGGTTGAAAAATGAAAATCAAAATACAACAGCCTGTAAGTTATTTTGCAATTGTGGATCTGGCTGATGACTGAACTAAAGGATCTCGTTCAGGCTCATGACAAGTGCTAGCTCATATATACCTGACATCAAGTGACTCCTACATTCGGATCCCCCCCCCCCCAAACATGGTTGATATCTCTCTGTCAGAGTGTCCTGACACCTTGGCTGCATCCTACTGAAAAAGTCATTGACACCACTGGACACTGAAGACCATCAACAAGTTCAGAAAACATGGCTTCAACAGTAACAGTCACCTACTGCAGAGATTTGTAATGCATATTTTAGTGCTTTTCTTGTTAATGCATACCCGCTTTAACACAGTATTGAGCTTGTTAATGAGCCAAGTAATTGGATCAGGTGTGTTGGGGGCAGGGAAAACACCACAATGTGAAGAGAGGTGGGGCTCCAGGACCACGACTGAGAAACAATGGCTTACTGCTACTCTGAAGGAGTTGCTGGTATTTCGAGAAAGCACATGTGAATACATATCACAGCTATTACTGGTGTAATTGATCTCCAGTATTGTTTATATTCCTGGACTATGAGCGTAGGGTGTTGGGATATACAATTTCTCAAGGGAAACGGGGACAGCCTTTGTGGTCTCCAAAAAGCACTTGGAGGGGGGGACATGTTATTGTCTGATGAGACCCAAGTTGAGTTTTTGTTCATTATTTTGGCCAGTAAAATGTCTTGGTTCAAAAACATTCTAGTGAAGCATAGGTAGACTGGTTACGCAACCAGTTTAGTGGTTTCAATTCTCTCATTAATTTCTGATTGTAAAATGTTTGATTGTCTTTCAATCCGTTTCACAGGCTGTAATTTGACATTCACTCTTATTAAGCTTGGTTTAACTGTTTATCGCCTCCTATTTATGGTGAAAAAGAAAAATAAAGCAGGACTATCCTGCATGACATCTATAACAAGTTATGAGCCACCCTGAGGCTTTTGCTCTGGTTAGCACCGAATGGGGATGCATGGTGACATTAAATTTGATATCTCTGATACATATCCGCTCACTTGTAGATGATATCACTCCCCTCTGAGATGACATTACTGAGACCATCTGCTGCCACCAGTGGTTTAGTTATTGGTGTTGAACGGTTGTGTCATTGATCGCACGCTCAATCATTTAGACATTTAACATAAAAGTAATTATACAGTCATACTGCCTTTACAATATTTCTCATGCAAACATACCTCCTGCTTTACACTAAAGCATTTGGAAAAATACTAATAGTTGAGCTTAAATTATGTAATGGACTAACTGGTTCCCTCAATAGTTTTTGCAGAATAAAGTGAGATTCCTGCATCGGAAAGCTAATGGCCAGATATGAAAAACTGCAGGGAGTCCCTACAGAGGGTTTGCAAAATACTTCTTATGTTCCAGCTGCAGTTTCTTATGACTTCCGAGGCTCAATTCTATGGGACATTTGTCATTCCTTGTAGACTGTTAGGAACAGAAAGGACCATAAGGCACGTCACTTTAATTAAATCATTAATTCATTATCTTCTGCTTAAACCACACACAGTCGGAGGCCAGCCAGTACTCACCCGGCAATTTGAGGGCAGGAACAACCCTAGACGGGGGGCATCACCCCCCCCCCCCCACCACCACCACCACCACACACACACTGTGGGAGGAAACCGGAGTACCCAGAGTAAACCCACGCAGATACGGGAAGGACATGCAGACTCCACACAGAAAGGACCCAGGCTGCTCCACCCTGGAATTGAACCCAGGACCTTCTTGCTGTGAGGCACTGGTGCCACCCACCCATAACTTTAACAACTAATGGGAAATATGTGCACTGGGAATGATGGTCAGCACGCCCGTTTAGAACAGAACATCACATCACCTGAATGAGGGGCTTTCTGAGCTTCGTTCTGTGAAGGTGTAGTGAACTATAAACATTGTTATAGTTGAGAGGTGCTCTAGTTTTCAGCGTTTCCAATATGAATTAAGAGCAGTGCAGCCTCAGGACGGTTTCTTCATTAAAATATTCATCTACAGGTATGTGCAGGTTCCACATTACCTTCGGAAACGGGTCCAATAAGGTCACCTTCTGGACATTACCATAGTCACAATTTTGTTATTGTGATGTAAATGTATGCTAATGTGCACACTGTGTAAATCAGAGATCAGAGATATATAGGAATTACGAGTTAATCACTACCATCTGCACAGCTTTCAAGGATTACACTTCTAAAAATATATATTTAACCGTCACACTCTTTAGGAAATAAATGCAACTGCTCCTCAGTCAAAAGCATAATATTCCAACACCTCAATATAAACAAGCACAATGGAATACATACAAAAGTAAGCACCTCGCTGGTTGCACAAAACCAAGAGGAAATGAGTCCACTTAAAGAAACAGCAAATTCCATGACAGACGATGCAATATCGCCTTTTAAACTTTAAAGAATCTAGATAGAGCACAGTGCTACTACTTGGAAGTCACAGCGGTCAAATGAGCGGTGCGCGGCAGTTCTGGGTATACGGGTATACTTTTTTCCCCCCATTTGACTTCAACCCGCTGCAGAGAAAACAACGATACCTAAAAGTATTTGTGCTCAACACGGAGCTTACCGCCAGGTTTGGCGGAAATACAAATATTTTCATATTAGATGATGTGTCATTTATCAGTGCACTCATTCTGAATCGAGGCTGCAAGGGCAAAGGTTGCACTAGGATTATTACGTTTCAGGCCAACTTGTAATTTACATTTAACCGTTTATTTCTGCACAGAGGTGAGGAGCGTCGGTGGAAGTGGCAACCGCTACAGTATGTGATTGCAATTCAGTTTCTGCAGATGTAACAAAAATGTTACTATATCCCAACTGGAGAAAGATGTAGTAGGAACAATCAGACCGTCAGTTTGAAATCTCAAAAAACAAAGCTGTGCACACAATTCACAATGAGTCCTATAAAGCAGCATGAGCCAAAGTCTAACCTGGATACGACCACACTTCTGCACATCATAGGTATCTTATTTGCGTCCATAAAGCTACTAACATATAAAAAGTGCTAGTATGGAGTCTGATAGGTTTGGCAATGCTGGAGCCGATCTCCTTTTTCATTAACTCACTGGGAACAGACACGGCTCATTTCCTTCAGAAACCCTCCAAACCCTTTTAACATGGAGTGTCTGTCCATTCCACTTCCATCGCCAAGCAAGTTCTGCTCCTGACTCTCATCCTTAACCTGGTTACAATTCAGGAAATATCTGAGGATACATCAGAGCAGACTGAGTATTTCTCCTGCTAGCGCTGTGCAAATGTCTTAGGCCACCACTAGATGTGTTGTTTTAGCAATGCTAAAATGACCACATAACATACCAACTACATTTGGACTTTCCTATTTTCCATTGATATAAATTCCAGACTCTGTGTCATTGCTAAAGTGTAAGGGGAGGCCACCCTAAACATTTGCCACTGTAGCATACAGGGTGCTGGTGGCTTGACATATTTGGTTGGTGGACTATTTTCATTCTAGCTGTAGAAGAAGAGTTTTAAATCTCCAGCAGCATTGCTATGGCCGATCCACTCATACCAGCGCAATACACACAAACACATCCTCACCATGTCAATGTTACTGCAGTGCTGAAAATGATTCACTACCCAAACAGGACATGAGCTGTGCTGGTCCGGTGGAGGTCCTGACCATTAGAAAACAAGAATAAAAGGAACAAACATAGTACATAGAGAAACAGATGGACAACAGTCTGTAATTGTAGAACTAAAAAGCTTCTATATGCTAAGTGGAAGTGATAAAATGGACAGTGAGTGTAGAACAAAGAGGTGTACCCAAGTGACCGTTGAGTGAACTCGGTAAAAACACTGAAAATGCACAATGAAACCTAACAGTCATTTCTACGATGTATTATTCAACCCAATTTGAAGCTCAGTTCTGACAGGTATGGAAATTCTATGGTATGGTCCTTGATACAGACTCTCAGGGAGAGCGCTTACTGAACCTGTTCTGTTTTGGGAAGACGTGGAGAGAAGTATAAAGGCAAGACTGAGCTGTGTGAAACGTGTTAAAGCAAGGATGCTGTTACATTTGTGATAACACTGGCCAACAAACGCCAGTCCTGTCCAAACACTGGACTACAACTGATTCGAACTAGTGTTCTCAAGACTCTTATAATCCTTACCATACAGCACGGGTAATGCGGGTTGTTTGTGTTGCACCCTAAGAAGAAGCTAATCATTTAGGGAATATAGTAACGAAGTAAGGTTATTGTCAATGTTTGGCCTTTTGATAAGTTAAAGCTACTCTTTACGGCCCGAATGAGAGGACTAACCCCTTGTTGTCACACCTCCGTGGTTGTTTGACTCCAAAAAGGAAAATGATTGACACATATTTGAAAACAAAATGAGAGGGTTATTTCCAGTTCAGTGGAGCAAGATTTTCAACCCCTGTGAAAATGCAAAGAGGTTAGGGCAGTAGAGCGTTGAGCCAGTGGAAACCCCCTTACTGCGTCCCCGGTCAATACAGTAGAGGCATCTAAAATTACAGGCCTGTCAGTTACACCAGCCAGAGGTGTAGTCAAAATCAATATTTCACATCTCCCTTCAATCACAAAATGTTTGTGGACACTGAAATTACCCCACAAATGAGTATTAGAATTGATTTGTCCTCCTCTGATCCTACAGTAGCCTTCAGACTTCTGAAGAAACTTAACTCTGGATTTTAGAGCCTTCTGAATGGATGCTGACAGCAATGTCTGGGTTCATCAAAGTTGGCAAGCCATATCTTTATAAACCTAAATTAAGCTGATGGAATTAGTTTGTAAGGTGGTCTAAACCTAGGAAAGTGTCATGTTAAGAGTCAAAAGTTAAGTACAGCCATTCTACTTCAACCATTGGCCTATAAATATTCCATCCCTGTATGCTTCATTTTACAAAACTTCTATCTGCGAGTGTGACTGAAGTAACAGGAACCACTAATTAAAAGAGCATGTATGGCAGGTGGAGTACTGGTCAGGGGAAACGAGCCAGTGGGAGATCTGATCAAATGCCATACCTGAGCCTGATCTACAAAGAACTGATTAGCAGCTGAAAGATGACAGGTTAAGTGAAAACAAGCTTTTTCATCAGCCGGCTCTTTTTAAGCAGAAACTCCTCCTCCTCCTCCTCGTCCTCCTCCTCTCATACATTAATGAACAAGCAGCTCTGTGATTACGCCAAATCTCTGATGGGTTTTAGAGCATGCTCTGTGAAACCATGATGAGCAGCACCAAGCAAGGCTTTTCATAAATGCATACACAAGGCCCTAGCAGTTGTTTACACCATAATAGTTTATGCTACATTAGGATAACAGCATCATGTGCTTATAGAGGACAACTCAATGCCAGATAAAAATCAGTGCGTTTTGTAGTGACTGGCATGATGAGGTTCCTGATGTGGCAGGATTACTGACCGTGTTAAGTGCATACTCTGAAAGCACTAGTGATGCTTGTTTGGGGAGAAGGATTCATACACAGCAAGAGAATAATGACTCAAAACTACTTACTCGAAAACCGTATTTTTTTTAAAGGAGATGTGAAATTGTTGCAATTACCATGTTAAAGGCATCAGCACATATACATGTGTGTGGTGGCCTAGTGGTTAAGGTACTGGACTTTGTACTAGAAGGGTTAGGGTCCAGGGTTCAATGCCCACCTCTGCCGCAGTTGGGTCCCTGAAAAAGGCCCTCAACCCCCAACTTCTTGGATTGCAAAATAAGGGCGTCTGCTAAATGCTGTAAACTAGTGCAGAACATTGTGGTAGGTAGACATGCACTAAAGGAGGTACTAATAAAAGCACAGAGAGAATGGTCCAATGAAATAATTGTAGTAAGGCTTTCCAACAAAGGTAAATACTGAACTCAAATGGAGCATGAAAAGAGCACAAAACACTGGCACAAACCTCACTGAGCAATGTTTAGCCAGACATGAAGTGAAGCGCTCAACTAGTGCCAGGGTTATGCAATGAAACGTCTGACTTGATTCCCTAAAAGGAACCCTATAATGATGTGAAAAGCCACTGCAGCTGTCAATACTCTGGCAAGACAGGCCGTCACGTGTGCCAAACTCAATGATACATTACTCATTATATATGAGATTATATAATGATAACAAGAAAGAAATAATAATAACAGAATGAAACCTTTTATCCAGTAACTGCAAAATGCAGCAGAAATGAGAAATTTCTTCTTTTTTTTTCTTCCACTAGGTACATTTTATAACGAGTCTATCTCTACACATTTCTGTGAAAACATGACTTCTGGCACAAAAAAGGAAAGTTGCAACACAAACGCATAAGAAACAATATGCATTACTGTATTGTGAACCGTTCTCTCTCACACACACACACACACACACACACACACACACACACACACACACACACACACACACACACACACACACACACACTTCCAAATACGTATAAAGGAAAGCAATTCACACCATAAATATCACAAGCTACAGTTATTTAGTCTTTAAGCAAGACTATTATCCTAAAATTGCTTCGATTAGGCTGGAGAGCAGAAAGTCACTGTGGTACCAGACTAACTTCTCCCAAGCTGCCACTGTTAGGTCATCGAGCAAAACCCTGACACCCCCCCCACACACACACACACCTGTCTATCCTAGCACCCTACAGATGCTTACTGGATATAAAACACACTTGCCTCCTCACAGATTGAAAATGGGTGCCATCAGTCTAAATCTCACCCTTCACCTCATTCTATTGAGGCCAACAGGGAGACAAAAATCAAGACACTTCAGCACTGGCACCCAGGTAGGGGAAATTGGTGATCGGAATGGCTGAACCTCTTGGTATGTTCAAACAACAAGTGCCTCAATGTATCATCTAATTAACACTGTAATCCCTCACCTGCTACTCAGAACTTTCTTACTTAAACCAAGTCCTAAACGTGATTTTTGTTGGATTTATAAGATATGTATTCTTGGACTGCAATCTACAAGTTCTAAAATGAAGATATTTCTTTGAAGGGGGAAAAGAAAAGCACTATTTAAAGACAAGGCTGCTTGCTAAGTGCTGCAAACGTCAAACGGAATTAATATGTAAGGCAACAAATGAAAGCTGAAAGTCGCCTGGCTCTCCACAGTCTCTTGTCTAGCCAACCCAAGTGTTCTGGCAATATATCACAATGTTATTTAATTCCTATCATTTAGTACGCCACAGGAAATGATTCCCCCAGTGACTCTTGTAGAGAAATATTGCAAGCTGCGACAAGAATAAAACCGCAACTATTTGAGTACATGCTGCTTTGAGAAGTGAAAGGCATTAAATGGGCATTACTGTGATTAATGCAGTTTATTAAGGCCAGACATGGGGGGATTTTGTCACCTTCACGATCATTAAGAGGCTTGCAAATGATTTCCATTAACATTTCATTGTTCATCAGTATTGACGTTACAAGTCTTTACGAGTCAAGTAAATTGATAATGGTAGGTCAAAGTTTCTTTCTATAGGAAGAATTTAATGTTCAGCTTTTAATGTAAAGAATATAAATCCTTAGTACATGTAAAGAACTGTATTTCTTTTAATATTTATATGCTCTGGTATCCAAATACGGACGATCGACTGGTTACAGGTTAGGCTTTTAGTACCCCTAAAAAGAAATACTATAAAACCATCTAAAAACTAATAAATCTGACAAGCCTTTAATGTAAATGCTGTAGGGAGAATTAACGACAATGTTTGAAAAGTATACTGTCTTTATTATTAAATCGAACCAGTCACACACTAGTGACACACTGGCTTGCAGAAGGACTTTTCTTTAGCCATTTCAATTGATTATTGGCACCACATTGTGGCAAACAGATTGAAAGGTCTAAAACACTAGTTTTTAATAAATGCATAAATATGACAGGCTGTGGCATCAATCCAACCACTTTATGCAAGGGACGGTCAAATAGGTCAACATTTTTCCTTGGAGTCACCCACTTATCGAAGAAAAGCTGGATAAGGATCCACACACAGACCAAAAGAATAAATTAATTCATTGATAATGTTCATTGGTTAAAAAAAAAAAAAAAACACTTTACTTTTGGGTCCCATAAATAGCCTTTCCCTTCTCCGTTTGACTCAATTTCAAGACAGGGAAACATTTAGTTCCCCTAAAAAAAGAAATCAAATAAAAGCTTAAAGCATATTTTGAAATAATTATATACATAGACACCCCCCCCCCGTGTGTGTCATTTTAATTATATCTAGTATTTTGAAAACCTCGGGGCGCACAAAATGTCAGGCATCCAATTCCATCCCAGACTGGGAACCATGGCTCTAAAGGCTTTAGAGAAAATAAGTCTTTAAAAAGTACCAGTTCCAAAAGTTTAAGACCTGGATACGCATTAAGAAAAAAGAATACCCATTACACTTAATGGATTCCTACTAATGCATTTTCTGCTCTAAAAACAAGGCAGATTAATGTTAAATACATCCGTATTAAGGAAGCATCAGAAGGACCAGTGTACTAAACGGACTGTGGGTGGAATGCTCATCTGTTGTAAAGCATGTTTCACCTCTAAAATGACAAAACATCTGAAGCACCAGAATTAATTGCTTGCGCATGGCACCGTGTCTGACTGACTGCATTGGCCTAGATCAAGTGTCTAGGGCTTAACTTAATGTGGCTTAATTTACTCGTGGAGTTACTTACTGTATGCAAGATATCAAAGGAGAGAATTTTAGTGTTGCACAGATAGTCCAAAGTCAAATAACCAACAAGTCGTGAAAGTCATGAATATAATAAAGACGAGGCAAAAACGTAGTCAAAATACAGGCCAAGGTCAAACAGCAAAAAAAATACTCAGAAAGCAAAATGATCAGAACATAAGACCAAAAAAGTGAAAATTCTCAATATGGACTTGGAAAGTGGTTCCAGTACTTCACAACAAAGTTAACAAAAAGCAGTCGTTGACGAGCACAGCACTAATTAATAAATATCCTGCACCAAATCTGTCATGCTATGGCTATAGCCTACCTGTTTGTACCAAATCCAAACAGAACTGGAGTTCAAGCCTGTTACTGAAATATTAGGCATTAAGTAATTAAGAAAAGTCGAATTTAACATGAATAACCACTGCATTACTTGTGGTCAGCATTATTTACAAGAATGGTGTCTCTATTTCTCGTGAATAATCTTAATATACAACAAAAAATTACAAAATAGAACAACTCAGGGTCGTCGTTCGCCTACAGGAGCCATGCTGCCAGTATTTTAATTGCTGCTCTTTTGTTCAACTTGGAATAAAAAGTACATCATAATTACACTTTGGCTCCATGACGCCTACTGGGAATATAAGTGCTGTGGAGTTCATTTAAAACGTAAGACGCTGCTCATCATACACAACCACAGGAGGTAGGTAAAAGCACATTTGTGGCACGGCCAAGCCAGCAGATCCACGCAGGGTCTTTACTGTTCGTTACAAGGACTGTTCGTTGACTTTTGTACTTTAGGGAAAAATTACGCTGTTCACATGCTGAACCATAACAGCACCTACAGGGAACTGTAAGTTCAAGTCAAAAAGAAAACCTGTTCACCAACAGCAGGGGCAAAACAAACCACAACTTGTATGGATTAACTGCTGACAGAACAACTCCAAAATCGTCTAAGGGCTTTGTTTCTTTCGTTCCACAAACGCAACAGCACTGAAGTTGCTCACAAAATTTAGGTTTTTTTTCTAAATGAATATGGAACGATTAAAACAAAAGCACTTTCAGTTGAAGTTGTTTAATTACGCGAATGAGATGCAAACTCCAATATTTCGATTGAGTAGCACGGGATGTATTTATAGGGATGAACAGAAGCCTGTGCATTGCGGCGAAAGTAGCCCCACATTGAGTAGGGAGTATGATCACCCAAAAGTGCCAAAACACACTGGCATTGATGGGGCATGCACATGAGGCTCGCTCTCTGTTGTGGAAGGCACTGGAAGGTTTGCCAGATGTCTTCTCAGTACATCTCAAGCATGTTCAATGGGATTCAGGTAGAGAACACGAAGGCCAGTTCGGTCCTCAGACACTATCACTTTCAGCCTTTTACATAGTGCATTACCACCAATTAAATAAACATGTCCCATTTCCATTATAGAACCACTTTGTTTGACTTGTCGCTTGCCTTTCTGATGGTGTTTAATAAAATGATCAAAATGCTTTTTTAAAATCATGTTGCATTCATTTCTAAATATCCCCCAAGTTTTGTGAGCAGTGTATGACTTCTAAATAACACAAGGCTACCACAAAAGTTCTGCAGAAGTAGATCCTCTAAGGTTTAAAAACAGACCAAAGTAAAAGAGCATAAGGATAAGCTTTTGTTTAAAAAAAAAAAAATAAAAAAAAATATATATATA
>JAUZST010088156.1:0-11133 GCA_034779995.1 Parotocinclus haroldoi
TCTCTCTCTCTCTCTCTCTCTCTCTCTCTCTCTCTCTCTCTCTCTCTCTCTCTCTCTCTCTCTCTCTCTCTCAGATCTTGTGCTGCTAGCCTGCAACTGGCACACCATGGGAGACCGCTTTTTTGTCTGTCACCACTTGGCGGCGCTGTATGCTTATGGATATGTGTTGGTAGGCGGAATGTTTTCTTTTGGAATGCAGTGAGCCGAGATTTAAGCCTTGTGCCTTTGTAACACTTTGACTCGTTGTTCTTGCTGACGTTTTTACAGACGCGCGGGCTGCTTCCGTACTTTGCAAACTTCCGTCTGATCTCAGAATTGTCGACGCCGTTTGTAAACCAAAGGTGAAACGCACCATATGTATTTGCCTTTTTTTTTCAGTTCGATGGGGAACGGGTGGCATTATCGTACCCACACTCTTTCTGTCTGCAGGTGGTTCTTCGAGGCCCTGGCCTACCCTCGCTCTCACCGGATGGTGGTGGTTAATGGCGTGGTCATGGCCGTGGTCTTCTTCATGGTGCGCATCGCTGTGATGCCACCGTACTGGGCTAAGGTTTTCGGCACATTTGGGACTCCAGCTTTTGAGAGGCTCGGTCTGGGCGCTCAGGTGGCCTGGATTTTATCCTGCGTATGTCTCGATGTTCTCAACGTTGTGTGGATGTACAAAATCGCGCGCGGCTGCTACAGGGTCATGTCTGGCACGAGCGGTAGAAAGAAAGACGGAAAGGAGAGTTCCAGCAAGTCCAACCATCTCGGCAACCACCTGGACTAAACCATGGAGGTGGGGTGCAAGTTTGCAAGGTGTGCTAGAGGATAGTTTTAGATTGTAATCTTCTCTGCCTGATAGACCAGGAGAATGGTAACTGCTTTTCTCTTATCGCCTGTTCGTGCTGGTGAGCATCCAGTGGCCTCCTGGCAACAAACATCCAAATACGTACAGTATTCTGGTTTAGCCGCAAGTGCCTCAGAACCCAAAAGGAAGGAGCTGAACTTGTGATACGGTTATTGATTTATGGGCATTTGAAACGGAACCAAACAGCCTTTTTTTTTTTTCTTTTTTCTGCTGGTGTCGGACCAGTGTACCAACGTCTGTCAGACTGGATGTAAGTGGTCTTCCTGCTTCCTCGACGCACCGCCGTGCCTCTCGCCCACGTGCGACGGAGCTCTCCTGTCCAGCAGTGGTTTTGACCCGAGCTGTTTTTGAACGCTGTTCCGTTTCCCTGTTCTCGTCTTCCCGTTGTTAAAAAGCACAAGACTTTTCCTAATTCGAACTACAGTCAGAGCCTCCTGATCCATCCTTCTGATCGCTACCTCTGCCTTGGCATCAAGACTTTTTATTATTGCGGTGGTACCCGCAAAGGCCTCCGTCCTGTTCATGGCTCGCTGCCTTTAGCGTCACGATCGAAAGCCGTCCTGTGAACCTGCCTCCGTCTCATTTGCGTTGGCGTGTCCAGCGTTTAGAAAGTAAATAAGGGGTCCTGATGGTGCCTTCTCGTACACCACGGGGTACAAGGTGACGTCTCCATTTGTTCTACATCAAGCTCCTCAAGTTTAGGTCTCTGGCTAACCTTACTCGCAAAACCCGCTGGGGAGTTTCGGCTAGCGCTTAGCTTCTGGACCACTTGAATTTCACCGTTTCCTCGAATCTCTCCAGGCTTACTGTGTTCCTCTCATTAGCCCGCTCGCTGGGTGACAGTTTTGTGTTTCACCGTGTGACATTTCGAAACAAATTCCTACACCAGCTGCGTACTTGATTCAGAATGTATTCGGTCAGGAATGCGCACGCCGTCTGTTATCAGTGCTATTTATTTCCGCTCGCGCGACATTTAAGCACAAATGGCAGCGCCTTCGTTACGGTATTACGCCTGGAGGTCCTGTGAAGTCGGACTAACCTAACCGTGAGCAGGTACAATGCTCGCTCACCACTCGTTTGTAGCATGGGAGAACTTTGATTTACAAATAGCAATCAGGAATACCTGCCGAAATGAATATGAATTGCCCGAGCATGGCTGCAAACGATCCCTGTGAATTTGGGAGTATTTCTAAAATGAGTATTTCTAACTGTACTTGATAACACTATGTCAAAATAGGACTTATTACTTTCTTGTTAAATTCTTATCACTATAACTAAATGTGTGTGTGTGTGTGTGTGTGTGTGGCTGGAATGGAAATCCGAAAGGGTTAAAGCGAGGAACTGTGAGTTAAACTCCGTCGAGCCAGTGTTAGCCATTGTTAGTGTTTGAGTGCTTTTGTCTGCACACACAGATCGAGCTGTGAGGTCGGTGTAGGGCTATGGGTCGGCTGTTTATTGACGTATATTCGCCCTAAAAAGATGTCCTCCCAGACATTGGTACATAAAGCTGTGAACGGTACAGAGCAGTTGAGCTGTTTTACGTTTAAGAGCCGCGTAACGAGAGCGTAAACGTCGCCATTCGACCCCACATCGCGTGCATCGTGTGGCTACCGATTCAGATTCATTTTTGATTTTTGACAGTTTTGATGTGAAACGGTGTCGTGGCAGCGGAGCTCATCGGATCAGGGGAGGGGAAAAAAAAAAAAGAATTTGCAAGCTTGACCTGGAAATCACAGCAAGCGAAGGCTAGAGATTTTGAGATTTAGTTTGTCGGTTGCAGACCGTCTATCAATGGAACGAAACCTTATGTACTATTTGGATTGTAGTCTTCTGATTTGCACAGAGCGTGTCGTTCAGTTCGTCGGGGGGAGTAAGGGCGAGCATTGTCAGCAGCAGTGTTAGAACACCTTATCTGTAAAGTTAGCACAGGGCATTTACACGTCCGCTATTTAACGAGTAGGAGTCGAATTTCGATCGTACGTATTGTTCCCTCTGTGACTCTGTAACGTCGATTAAATGCTGTCTTGCTGCATGTACAGAACGTACGGTCGAATCGAAACGATGTAATGTTGTGCACACCCTTTCAGCCTAGCGATAGGCCGGGCTTGGGGTAACGACAAATGAATACCAGCAATAATAATGTGAAAATCTAAGATTCAGAATGGAATGATTTACGGGAAGCAGATTCATTTTTGCTTTTCCTCTAACTAACCCAGTTTTATTCGTCTTTTAATGTAGGGTCATGTATGTTTCCCTGTTTGTTTTGAGATTTTAAACAGCTGTCATGCTACGCAGGTGATGCAAGTCTCCATCTCTCTACCAATATAGCATGACTTTGGCATAGCAACGACTGTGTCTTACTTGAAAGTGCTGCTCTTCAATAAATGTAAGAGCAACTGAAAACTTGGCGCTGTCTTTTTGCCTTCTTCGTCACTTTCCTGATTTCGTCAGCCAAGCAAGTCCGACGCCGTCATCTAAATGTACCTCATTAGGGGAAATGGTTCTGATGATTTAATATTCAGATCATTAAAAAAAAAATTATTCCACTTGCTCTAATTTTAATAATGCGCAACATAGCGTTTCTACAACCCCAAATCAGTCAAAGTTGGTAAAGGGTGGTATGGAAAATGCAAATGGTCCATCCCAGAGAAGTCAGTGCCACTTCTGGACATGAATAATAATAATAATAATAATAATAATAATAATATACAGCATTTGGAATTTGGTAATGTAGCTCCTGTATTGTACTGATTGATAAAGGTTTGCCACAGTAATCCCTTGCCCATTATTATTATTATTATTATTATTATTATTATTACAGCCCTCTTCTCGTTTCTTTTTTCTCTAAATTCCTGTATAATTAATATCATCGTCTTTTTTTTTTTTTGGTCAACTGTTAACTTGTAAGGTAGTTTTGTAAGCTTACGTTTAATTTAACAGCCTTATCTGTTTACAGCAGCCTAGGGGGTGGCTTGGCCAATCCGATTTTAGAACCGAGACAATCCACTGTTATCTAATGATTAACATTGAGTACATTTAGGAATTTGGCCAACGCCCTTCTCCGGAGCGACTTGCAACGGATACAGTCATACAACCCAAGCAGTTGCAGGTTAAGGGTCTTGCTCAGGTGGGATTTGAACCCTTGACCTTCTGATCCAGAGTCCAGTACCTTCACCGCTAGGCCAGTAAAATTACAGTGGAATGAGTAGACGGCTATTTCCATGGCTCCCAGTTATTATAGTGGGGTACTGGTTCAGATGGAGGGTTCCTGTTTACGTTTTTACCGTTACTGTCCGTGTGCAGCTTCTCATGCTCTTGGCATGTCTGTGTGGGATTCACAGTGGTGCTTGAATGCTTGTGAACACTTCGGTACTCTTAGAATTTGAGCATAAACGTATAAATATAGATACGCCCATTAAAAATGTTCGTTTCGTGTACTGAAAACACAACACGGATCGTGTGCAAATGGAGAAGAGTCGAGACCGTTGCGACTTTCCCCAGGAGTGGTCGACCAACAAAGATCACCTTAAAAAGGATGGTATGTAACAGGTCGCAGGTGAGTCTTTTCTCACAGTGGTTAATGTAAACGTGGGCGTGTAGACCATCAGGAGAACACAGAACAGCGATGGTAGGGTTGCATGAAAAAAAGCCATTACAGTCGGCTGTAGGTCACGTGAAGATAGAAGGCCGAAAGCTTTTTTTTTAAAGCATGAAATGCCGAATTCTGCCGGCACGCGTCGTTACGTCATCTGTGAGTATGAACTACATCTCGAGAGATGATGGGTCATGCGGTACGTTTATACGTCTATCACATTTATCAGACTTCCTATTCATACAGTCTTACAATCCAAGCCGCTCAACTGTCCCTGCCTGTCAGCATGGCAGAGGTGGGATTTGAACCCCGGACCTTCTGGTTTATAGTCCAGTACCTCGTTTGCTTGAACTGGTTTTCTTTTTTTCTGTTTTGGCACTGTACGAAAATCCAGAGTTTCAGCTTGCATTTCTGCAGCTGTTTAGAACATTCCAAAGGGTTTTCTTCCCTATGTGTGAATGAACGTCGCCCTGTGATGGACATGGGATTTTTCCCGTATGGACTCGGGAGTCATTTTCAGCCCTCACCAGCGTAGGCTGCCTAATGATGCTAATGCTAATGATGAATCGGCGCTTGATTCGTTACCTCGCAGTTTGAACTTGAATAACTGCTTTCGCATCAGCAGGGAAGAACTTTCTCACTTTGCCACCCACGATATGTCAAATTCGATCAATAAATACACGACCAGGTGTAATATGTTGAAGAATTGGGTGTTGTTTACGCCATTCCAGGATTTGTGTCCTGAAATCTGGTGACGTTTTGGGTCCTATTTACACACATCTAAAGAGTTTCACAAACTTTTAACCGTCACTGTAGTGTGTGGGGTCTGTATAAATGCCTGCTTCATTATATTTGGTTTTGTTTTTTAGTAGTTTTAGTTAGGGCTGATCCGATCCGATATATATATATCAAAATCACTCAACTTTTATTGTCCTCAGTGACTGATTGATTAAAGCAGTTATGGACTGATATTTCGCTTTGCTTAAAGCACCTTTAATTTGCCATATTATTGATTATTTGGCACGTCGTGGCATTCACTCTGCAATCTTTCTTTTTTTTTCTCAAAATTGCGATACAAGCCTAATAAAACATACTTTTTTGTTTTAAAAAAAACTATTTTAAACAAACATCTCGCGCAGACGAGCTTGGCTGCTTATGTTTATGTGAGAAACACAATTCTGCAACTTTAAGATGAGCCTTTAAGAGGAAACGGCTCTAGAAAGGGGAACTGTCTCATATTCGTTCTGTGTGTCTTCACTTATGACTGGTACTTTATACACAGCACGTATGACGGACGGCTTGACCTCAGCTGCAGGTGATCACACACTGGTGTTAAGAGTGAAACGGCACTGTAGCCAATTTAGGATGTGCTCTGCATCTCTTGTTTATACGTTTCGAACGCCCTTGCGCCCGTTGCTATCTTTTAAATCAAGCGAAGACGGCATTTACAATGAGCAAAGTGAAAATTTATGTCCTGGCCATTTCATTCCTTCCCTTGGAGGCCCGCCCTAAACGGCAGGTCTCCACTAGGTGTTGAACATGGACGTGTACGGATCATTACTTAGTGTTTCTGATGAACAGAAGAGCCTTTGCCTCTTTGTTTAGAATATTCCTTGGACCCTGTGATGTGGGGAAGAACCCCATACAATGAAAATAATCTCTCCAGTGAGCTACCTTTTTATAAATAGTGGCCAGCTGGCAGCCCACATATTTTGTGCTGAATGAAAGGAATGCTGGGGGGAGAGAAAGCAAAGGAGGTAGGTAGAAAAAGTGAGAGGTTCAGAGATGTGTGTAAGGTAGTGAAGCAGACCCTGATTAAATCCAGTCCTTCTCTGCAGTCCCGGTCAATGGACTGCGTCAGAGTCTGCACAGCTTTACCAAACATGGTCACACACCGTATCGCAGTCTCAATGAAAATCAGGCCAGCCAAAGACACACACACACACACGCAGATATATACAACGCTTACTGTAACACTCTATCTTTCATGGATCAAAGATAACCCCATCACTTTTGTAATGCTTGCGTACTGAACCGCTGCAGTCCAAAGCGATAAGACCGATCGGAGCGTAAATCCCAACCTCAAACATGCACATTTCACGAGCGACGTTGATCCAGCAGTTCAAACTGTGCACATGAGAATAAGCCGCTTAGCATCCATCCGATTAAACATCTGTTCGATTTGAAGGCTGAGGTGGGAGTCGAGAAAAGTCCGCCATTCACTCGAAAGTTTCGAACTAACGGAGTTGTCGTGATTAGAGACTTTCCTTTGCGCAAGCCGCGCTGCTGTCGGCGTGGATGACGTTCCGCTGTTTATTTGTCGTGTGTAAGTAGGTAGGTGCCTGTCCTATTGTAAGTAGTACTCCTTTGTTTGTCTCACCACTTGTTTGCGTCTCTGTTTTATTTGGATGGTCTTTTGTGTTGCTCCACGCGCGCAGTTTCACACCCTTCCGCAGGGCTGGAACACGGTGTGTATATATATATTTATTTTTTTTTTTTGTGATGAGCTCGTTTCATGGCGGGGAATACCTTTGTCATTAACTGCAGTTCGTCTGATCGCTTTTCACAGTCGGATGCAGCAAGCTTTGTGAAAACCAAAACATTGTGGCATTCCCAAACCCAAAATGTTGCATGAAGCACATTATTTTCCGTAAGGACCCAGTCACAATGTGAATTTACACGAGACGCATTTGTATCGTCGCATGCTCGTTAAACGACTCCCCCTTTTTTTTTTTTGGGCCAAAAGCGCCAAAAATGTCCACGTTTTCCTACTTTAAAAATGTACATTGATTCATAACAGCTGATTCAAAAGTCATTGTTTTGGTTTAAACACGTTAAAGTGCGATCCCTGTCACTTCCTCAGTTTATTAGTTTATCCTGGGTAGATATTACCATCTACTGCTTACACAGAGAACTAGAGCCAAGCAGCTCGAGGCTTGCAACGGACCTACTGAATTCCTCTGTACTTTGGAGGCTGTGGGAGACTTCTACCATAAATAGCCATCCAGCTCAGGAGAGGAGGAGGATGAGGGGCTCTTAAAAGCTCCCCTGAAGTGCTGCCACGGCATTTCACACTCTCAGAGCGAATCGCCATCCTTCAGCTCCTTTCTCTCTCATGAGAGACTAATGGTTACTCTGGAGCCTTCTCGGCCAACACCAGCTTGCTGTGAGGCTTTATGCGATCAAAACTGCTTTGGTTTTGTGTTCCCTTTTTTTTTTAGGGTTTCGCCATGTTACATTAGTAACAGACCTAGTTTGTTTGCTTATTTGGCTTCTTTAACGCCGCTATCGGCATCAGTGGCCATCTCGGCCACACACACAAGGCTCTTATCTATCCCAAGTAGCTGCACTTCACTTATCCCTGAGCCCCTGCGTTGCCTTAGCTTAGCAGTAAAGGTCCAGGGTTCAGATCCCTTCTCTACCAAGCCCTTACTGAGTGTGTTTACAGACACTCACAGTCAGGTTTCTGCAATTATCTCATTATTCAAGTGGTCCTGTATACAGATCTCGAAATCAGATGAAGAAATAATATGATTTTTTTTTTTTATGGCATCAAACCTATCCGCTTTCTCTAAATTCTTTTATTATTTTTTTTTAATTTGAGCTCTTTTTTTTTTTTGACTGTGGCATTTTTTCTTACGCAACAGAATTAAAGGCGGCAAAACGGACATCACACCCTGTTTGCGGAGACTCCAAAAAGCATTACATACTCAAGAAAAAAATGAGGAATTTCTCTATTTAACATTAAAGTTTGGTGTCACATATTTCCCTGAGATTATTGCCTGGTCCGGAAGTAGAAACCCATGTAAACCGAGAGGTTTTCCCATGATCTGATTACGCACGGGCATGTAAACTGGTAATGGGATTACTGATGAAAATCTGTTCTATATTTTATATCTTATATCGTTGTGTCTTGAAGTGACCTAGTTAGCTAAATATAATGACTTTTGTTATCCTTCTGTAAAATAATTTTCTTTACAGTTTCTAGCTAGCCCGTAGCTCCCGGTGACTAAGCAGTGGCGTTACCCTGTTACAAGTGAAAAGGGAACGAAAGGTTTCAGTCGGATTTCTGAGAGCTATCTAATCATACAAACAGCTTCTGTCGTTCGCGTCTCCATGTCCGTACTGCACGTGTGAGGAAGTCTCCTCGTATTATTCATTTTTACAGAAGAGTCTATTTTAACAAACCCAAGTTGTTCGGAAAGCCATTGCTTGGCTGTGTTATCTCAGCAAATCCATTTCAAACCTCCCCGGTAGGATTCCTCGTACATGGATGCTTTTTCTGTCTCTCTTTGCCTCCCAGAGCAGGCGATAGCTCGGCCATGACCAAATAAAGCGACCGAATTCCTCTACCGCTCCGTCTCAATCTTCAGAATGTTTACAAGAAGCATAGATGGTCCTGCTACTCGGCGCTACTGTAGCGGAGATGTGATGTAATGCTCTACTCTCTAGTCTGCAGTCTAATATTTATTTCATCGCGTGAACAAATCTGTGCCGTTAAAGATGAGTCATGTTTACTGGTTTTTTTTTTTTTTTTACTTTAACGCATAGCAGTAACATTAAACTCTGTTTCAGCACTACAGAAAAAAGGCTAAAAATCTACAAAATCTTCTCAGTATCGGCATAGGAATACCGTTGTGGTAACTGACTTTAATTTAATGAACCTAACGAAACTACAAAATGAATATAATGTGTAACAATGTATAAATAATGTGTAATAGTTTTTGTGCATCTTTCAGCAAGATACCAACATGAGGCGGCGGACCAGGCCAAATTCCCTTAGTCATTCATCAGTCAGTCAGAGATTACACGAGTGAAATGATGTTTTGTTCCGTTTCATAAATCAGGCAGCCACTATTAACAAAAAGCAAAATAAAATACACGTGTGCCCATAAGTAACTGCATTTTCTCTTTTCTCTCCGAGCAGTACCAGTTCTAGCACCACACACTTAGAGGTTCTTCCACCTCAGCATCACTCTAATGGTCTTCATTAACAAAACCCAGTCCCACTAGAGTGCAAGAAGATTTGGGAATGTCCTGCCATTCTTCTCTGCAGATCCCCTCAAACCCCGTCAGGCTGGATGAGGGACCATTGGTGGAGGGCATTTTTCAGGACTCTGCCTCTGACAATCACAGAGATGTCCTTTAGCCAGTCTGTGTTGTCTTGGCTGTGAGCTTAGGGCTTATTAGAGCTTAGAGTCTTGTTGAGGCCCAGTCTCAGGTCCCGACTGATCTGGATCAGGTCTTCATTAAGAATATCAGGTGATGAGCAGTGCCTGGTTTTCCCCAGCAGAGGAATTTGTCTGGCCGCTCTGCCATAAAGCTCAGATTGGTGGAGTACTGCAGTGACGTTTTACTGGAGCTCAGCCAGAGTGGCCATCATTCTTACTAAGGTCCTTCTCCACTGATTACTTAAGTTTGGTGGGGCTGGAAGCTCTAGTAAGAGTCCTGGTTGTTCAAAATGTCTTCCATTTAAGAATTACCGAGGCCACTGTGCACCACAAATCAGAAAGTAGTTTACCTGTCTCTGAGCTCTACAGGAAGTTCTTTCCCAGACAGGTGAGTGGTTTTCCGGATCGTGTCCAGCCAACCGAATCGACCACAGGTGGAGTCCAATCGAGGTGTAGAAACATCTCCAAGATGATTAAAAGTCATAGCAAAGGGTCAAAACTTATGTCCATGTGAAATATTCGTTTTTGCTCTTTAATAGATTTGCAACAGTTTATAGCTTTCTGTTTTCTCTTTGTCATTCTGGGGCATTGTGGGTAGAACGATGAAGGACATTTGTAGTTTTTTTACATTTTGGCCTCAGCATAAAAAAATGTGAAATAAGTCAAAGTGTCTGAAGACTTTCCGAATGCATTGTAAGTGACTGACATGCATAACCATCGTTCCTACTCAGGCAGCGCCGGAATTGTTCAATTATATTAATAATGATAATAATATATATAATAAAATAATAATATATAATATAATACAAAATAATATAAATAAATGTGGCTTCACTTTCACGATTTGTATTTTGTGTGTAACAGCTTAATATTAGAACATTTTTACAGTATGAATATAAACGCTCAAAAACTTAATAAAGATCCATAAAATGCTTGTGAAACAGAAGAAGTAACTTCAGGGTTTCTGTTGCACTTTAGATGATTTATAATCTGAATTGAATTAGTGGAACATGAATAATAAAGGTGCATTCACTTACACACTTCGTTTATTGAAAGCTGATATGAAATATTGATGTGATTGATTACTTATGATCAATTAATGTAGTGTTGATCGGTGTGATTGTACATAATCCTATTAAAGACTGGGACTGTTTATGTACTGTAGGCCTAGCAGCACACCAGGGTCTCTGGTACATTTTAGAATGTTGGAGCATCTCAGCCTTTATGATGTCATAATGCTGAAGTTCCAGCCCATGCACATTGAGTTTTCAGCTCATTCTGGATCGAGACGTCGATGAGAGCAGAAGGAACATAATGAGTTCCTGGTTCTGGTGCTGGCCAAAGTGCCATCAGAGCGATTCAGAGCCTGAGATGGAGGAAGACAAAAGTGAAAAGAAGAAGAAGAGGAAGTGGAAGTTTGGCAAGAGGAAGAAGAGGAAAGTGGATGAAGAAAAAAAACAAAAAGTGGCTGATGATGGCTGTAAGAGCTTTTCTATGGAGGATGAAGCTTGTGCCATCAG
>JAUZST010088167.1:0-19765 GCA_034779995.1 Parotocinclus haroldoi
TTTTCAATGAACAAAGTTGCTAAGCAACAGTAGTTCTTGTTTGTACGTTCGCTTTACGTGTAAATCGTACAATAAAGGTTTGATAAACAGTTAATATATATAACACATCTTGAGAACTAAGGATCTTCCACAACGGTCCAAATGTACCACCTGGGACTTGAACCCTCAACCTTCTGTTCAGCACTCTAGTACCTTAGCTCCTTGGTCAGAAAGGACATCATTTAGGTGTGTTTTACCTGAAGTCAGTGACACTTTATTTTTCCTTTGTTACTTATTAATTTTATATTATTCTATGACATTTTTTACAATATGGTGGCCTATGGTGACAGTGACAAGGAAAAACTCCTTACACATTTCTGATCAAGACAAATTAAGTTTTTCGACTTTGTTTCCTTTGCTGATTTGTACCGTCTTTTACAGATTTCCTTTGTACAGTTATTTTAGTTTGCCACAGGGTCATTTTTTAATTTTTTGGTTTTTGTTTTTCAGTTTTGTTTCAGAGCTTTATTTTGAAATCACAACTACCCAATTGCATTGATTAAGCAAAGTCATGCTCTGTTGTTGTAGGATAAGATTGGAGTCATTTCGAAAAGTAGCCTGTGGTTTCCATGAAATCTGACGTATAATATCTTTATCTGAATAATAATAACTTTATGTTCACTAATGGTGTTAAACGCTATTTAAAGGTGCGATTATTGCCATATATTTGTGAAGCTGATTATATCTCATGATGTGAATTTCCTCTGCAGACATAATTCCATATATTTAGGACGAGCTCTGCAGCTGCTTCATGCCCTGAAATATCTTTAATGATGATTGGACATTAATGGCTACTGTGGCTCTGGGTTGAAATTAGAAATTATCCACTGTATCATCTGACTTATAGAAAAGGTTAGAACAAAGTACAAGAGATTAATCTTAATATCCGATCCCAGTTGGCATTAACCAGTAACCAGTTACAAAACAGATAAGTGACTTGGCTTGAGGTCCCCCCCCCTCTTATCCTAAACACTACATTAATTTAACTGTCACAAAGCAAGCCTGCACCGGGCGAAAAAAAAATGACAATAATTCTGGGCACATCTGCAGAAATGACATGTCTGGTGATTTTTTGAATGAAGAGAAGTTAACGCTACATCTGCAGGGAATAAACATCATGTTTTGTTTCAAATTCAAATGAAAACCATCAGTTTTTAGATATTTGACTCATACCAGTTGTTCCTATGTGCTTCATTTGTCAACGTTTTAGGGTTTGTTGGGTTTTTGTGTGTTTCCGTTTGGTTCCATATTCCACACTGCTCATGTTATGAATAATATTTCCTCGTTTTTATGAGCAGTATATGTTACGTTCAAATTCAAATCTACATAAGCTTCTACCACAATTGGAATTCAATTATTTTTAACTATACTGCCATAATGACTGTGGGCCTTTCATTGTTTTTTTTTATTTACTTATTTTTGCATGTAAAAGAACAGAAAACTTTATTTTTCTACGTAAATATGTATTATTCCACATTTATTTATGTATTACTTTATTATTCCGTATACATTACTAGACATATTCATTTTCCATTCTCAACTGGTATAACTATTTATTATTTTCAGTGGTATTTTATAATCTTATATTGTGTTTATTTCATTTTATTTTAAAGAAGACTCAGACTTTTGGTCCCTATACACAAGAGTAGTCACGTTATGCTCATGTTCTAAATTTGTCGAAGTTTCGGAGTTTGTTGTGGGTTTTTTTTTGTTTTTGTTGCCATATACTATATTAAGTTTGAATTTTAAGATATATAAGCTTCTAATAAAAACAATTGAATCATTTTTAATGAACCATATTGAAATAACGACGACAGGCCTTTGTAATCTTTATTGCTTTATTTTATTTTAGTTATTTATTTATTTCCTCTAATTTGAATCCGAATACAATTTTATTTTCCCATTTATTTCTTTATTTCATGTACTATTAGACTCGCTTTTGTCATTTTTAATGTAAAAATATAACAATTTTTATGGTTTAGTGTTATTTTATAATATATAATAATAATAACAATAATCTATATAATACTCTTATTCTTAGATTGTTTTTTCGAGCCTTTTAGACTTTTTTTTTTAGACTTTTTAACCCTACACACACACGTTGTCTCATTATACACTTCCCCTATCATCGTACAATATCAATACCATCGTCATAAACGCATACAATCATATGCAAGAGTTTTGGCCCACCCGATGCCTTCTCTCCTCTCAATGAAAGAAACTTTTTTCTAACATGTTTCATGACATTTTGAATAATTACCAAGTGAAATATGGAGTGCCGACAACAAACGCCAGTAGATTATTCAAACAGGACGTAAAATATGCTTTAGAAGATCAACATGGCTTGACCAGACTTCCTCATAAGCCCGTGATGTCTAGACTGAGCGCTTGGGCTGCGTATGTTACCTTTTAGACACACAAAAGACAAAGGTTAGCAGACCCCAAGGATTCAGTAGTTACCCAAGTTCCTCACAAACCTTGATCTTTGCCTTATCTTTCCCTTTTCTTTGATCTAGGTATAATCTGATTACGAGGTTGATGAGGATCAGTCGGCTTCTCCGCTCGTGCCTGGTTCTTATTTAGCACCGGTGCGATTCGTGCAGATTTGGAACAATCTGAGAGCGTCTTTCCTCTTTGAGCAGTCCCAGGTGGTGTTTCAGCTTCAGAGGAGGATCGTGATTACTCAAAGCTGGAAAAAAAAGCTGCCGCTTGACACCATACCTGCACAAAAGGCAGATAACAACAGCAGCTATGTTCAGATCGGTTGGTATTCATTTTAGATTTGGTGTAAATGCAAAGCCTTCGGTTGTGAATCTTGTGCTTGATCTTACACTTTGCACACAATTGATGCGATACCTATGATATGATATAATAAATGAAGGCGGCACTAGACTGAGCAAGCTCTAGCTATGTCCCGAATCGCTCTATTGTGACTAGGAACTATTTTAACAAGGTGTTCCTTGAATGTAGTCTTGAGAAAAAGTTTAGGGACTCCTGATGTACTCTACTGGACTTTCTCCTACCGTACGGTCTGCCATCACAAAGCAGCTAATCATGTTTGCCTGTCTTGGCTGGAAGGCCATATGGGACAACATGCAACAAAGGGCTAATCTTTTTGATCTGTTAAATAATTTTACAATGGGATGATTGTTAATCCAAGGCTAACCGCAAGAGTTTCGCATTCTTTACGGGTGCCTAAACTTTCGCATAAGCCGACTGTACGTTCTAACCGGATCAAGTGCAGACGTGGTTCCCAACCTTCACTTTAAATAAACTTAAACTGACACCCTCACTGGAAAAAAATTTATATAAAATGACTAAACATGATCATTTGGCTCCAAAATAATGCATGACGGATGGAGGGGGTTGGGGTGGGTTGGTAGGGTGGAGGGGGTCGCGCCTTTTTTTAACTCTTGGCGGGGCACTGATATAGAGAATACGCTGCGGTTTGACGCACAGGATCCACAGGTTTGAGTTTGGCATGTTCTCCACACCCATGTTGGTTTCCCCTGGGATTTTTCCTACCCTCCCCAAAAAACACGGCCTTTTAGAATTGTATTACTTGAGTAGAGGCGACGGCTTGCTCCTAAAACTCAATAACCTTGGACCGTTACTGTGGAAACGCCGCTCCAACAACTGGCCGTTAACCGAGCAGATACAGCATAAAGAGCAAAAGATCAATCAGTATCAGTTTCAAAGGCAGCAATCTGCAGCATTTGATGGTTAAAGGAGCGGAATGTCTTTGTTTTCGGTGGGCAGGATGTCCCTGAGACTATTCTTGGCACGCCTAGGTAAAAATAGGATAGCTTCATCTGGTTCGAGTCAGAGCTGCTGTATTATTGGGAGGCTCGGCATGGAAATTGGGTGGGTGAGCGGGTGGGTGGGTGAGCGGCCGGGGGAGGCTCTTTCTTTCTGTACGTAGTCCTGGACTTTTTTTGATTGAAGCTGAGCAGGAAATGCAAATAATCCTGGACGGGAGGATGCTCGGTGACGTGATGGCGAGGCAGCTGGAGCTGCTTGGGAGCCGCACCACATGAAAGCATACAGGCTTCGCAGATGCGCCAGGACTGGCTTAAGTTAAGGAGGCTCGCTGGCTTCAAAGAGTCGTAGGTTCTCGCTCGGCGTCGCCAACCACAAGATGTGTTTTATTAATGGAACTTTTGGAGGTCTTTGATATATATATATATTTTTTTCTTTTCTTCTAATTCTTGCTTTTGTTCTTGCCTCTCTTCAGTTGCCAGGAGGGAAACCATGCTTATATATGTCAGCATGGCAGATTATATTTGTAGAAGCTAATTAAATAGGCTATTACATAATGAATGTAAATGAACAAACTTGGTTCGTCTTGGTTTGTTTGTTACCTGGATTACCTAGCAGGTTGTTTTACGCAGGGACTTGGCAGAAGGTTTAGTGTTCACATCCCAACTTGACTAAGCTGTCACTGTTTGGTCCTTGACTGCTTGGACTGTAAGAACGTATCGGTTGCGATATTCTTTGAATTAGAGCGTCTGCTAAATGACCAAATGTAAGGACAATGAGAACAGCGCCCCCTGTCTGTAATGTACAGGGTCCGTCAGGGGTCACAGCTTCTGGTGGTTTATCTCTGCTCTGATGTTCTCCTGAAAAATCTTGACAGAGTGGCAGATTTGCTGCAAACCGTAACGGGCCGCTTCATGAAGGGGTTTGGGACTGGGAGGCCATGTTACCTGACCCTGAATGCGCACCACCCTTACAATCCTCCCAAACCTCCCATATGAGGCCTTTTTTACACTTGCTTTGAGAAAACAGGGATGCCAGTCCATGGCCGGGCCAGCAAAGGTTCCTTGTCTGACCTCCCCTTCCTTAGCCAATCGTGTCTGGATGTCACACCGGACCCAGTTGGTAATTCAGTACTTGGATTTTAGGGCAGCACGGGGGCCTCGGTGGGCGGCACCGCTGCCTCACAGCAGGACCGTCCTGGGTTCAGTCCCAGGGTGGAGCGGTCTGGGTCCTTTATGTGTGGAGTCTGCATGTCCTCCCCGTGTCTGCATGGGTTTCCTCCGGGTACTCCTGTTTCCTCTCAGGCATGCATGGTAGGTTAATTGGTGTCTCTAAAGTGGCCCTTAGTGTGCGCCCTATGATGGAGCCCAGTCTAGGGTTGTTCATGCCCTTGCGCCCAGAGTTCCCGGCTGGGCACCGGCTGACCCGTGACCCGTTATAGATTAAGTGGACGATAATGGATGAATGAATTGTGTTTTAAAAAATGAAGTACAGTAAAAAAAAAAAACAAGAAAAAGTTTGTGAACCACCTCGAATGATCCTGTTTTTATTCATGTTAACTATACGATCATAAAGTTAGTGAGCCAAACAGAACTGGAACGTAGGACTAAACTTTTTCTTTCAGACTGAAATTAAACAAAAGGACAAACAATTTACCACTTTATACCCTTCCAAATCCAACTTGAAAACACTCAATTATCAGCGCATTATTGGAGCTTTTAAGTGCCGGCACTCCGCCTACGAAAGTTCATGAGCTTTTTACAAGCTGATTAGCGTATCCTCACCCCGTCATTCTCTCACAATGGGGCGCTTTAAGAGAAATAAAAATGATCCATAATGGTTTCTAGTTAGCCTCCGAGCTCTGCATGCTAATTCCCTCAGCACCCAATCTTTGCTGCGTCGTTTCTTATTATTATTAAACTAACAAACAGCCGAACGACACAAAAGACGCTCTAATGAAAATGCCATAATTGACTCTGTTGTGGGACTTCATCATTAGTTGTGGCTTGATTTGGAGACGTAAACCGCTTTTGCCGGTGCCAGGCCCTTCACTAGCGGCTAGGCGTGCTAATAAAGTTGTAACCTCTTAGGAAGCAGCTAGGGCTCGTCTAATGCACTTGTAATGATTGTGTTTGAAAGACGGAGGCCTTATCGCCGCGTCGCACAAGAGCAGACGAATCTTAAACCCTCGACCAGACGTAATTAGGATTTATTCAAACTGCCACAGTGACCACGTTAGGTAAGCTTGTTAACCGCTACAATTAAAGGATTTGCGCTGGACGAACTTAAGTGAGATTCTTATTACCTGAAAATGACGTGATTGCTTTGTGAAACCGAAAAAAGAAAGGGTCCTGTCGATGGTCTTTCATATAACCATATAACCACGGTGCAGTTAGAGACAGAGCTAAAATTAGTTCAGTCTGCTTATTTTCCCCTCCTCTCCAGTTCCTCTCTTTAATTTCTTCACATAGTTTAACATTAAAAGAAATCAGGTCAACCTTTAAGATTTATCAGGAGGAAAAAAAATTAATGGTATGCTATTTTTACGCTGGAGATAGGCTGTTAATTTGGTATGACCTTAGTCAAAGGCGGCGAAACAACAAATTGTAATATTCGCGCAGACAAACCGGGGGGTCCCCTGTGCCGGCACCGGAATGAGCACGAGGTGCGCTACGACTCTTATCTTAGCGAGTCAGCGTTTTTGCTCTCTGTGGGCTTTTGTGAAAACTGTATGAAAGTAGGCTCATTTCCTGAATGCAAAACTGACTGGTATCGAACGGCACTGAGGTACAGTAAAATATGTGATTACAGTTAAATATACTGTATTTGAATTCTAACGCCCTTATGTTACTACATGCCGTACAACCTTGATGACTTATCAAATTGTTGGTGGATCACGACCCCCAGGAGCCAGATTCAATCCTGTGTACAACCTTACAGAAATCCACGAGGATCACTCCCATTGTACCTCTTCTGCCCCTGCGATTGACTCACGTCCCGTCCGGGGCCCACCTGCACCCCATGACAGCATGTTTATGTAACGGAGCCACCTGTCCCTCAGGAATGAGCGAACTCTTTGCAATTGTGTTCCCTACATGATACTAGTATCAAGCTTCAGATAATTCTTTCCATTTCGGAAAAAAAAAAAAACATAACTAAGGGTTTCACAGGTTCACAGGGACGAGAAGCGAAAATGATAAACCCGTATTGTGTTAAATCATTCATTTTAATGGCCCTAATTGCATTTTTGCGACTGTTTCACTTTGCCTACATTCTAAATACTGTATCTCTATACAGACTTAGCCCAGCCAAGGTGCCCACTGGATGGAACGGGGTCCACCTCTGCCAGGGGATGATCCCCAGTATGATCTCTCTTCCCTCAGATGTTGCTGATTGTTCCTTTTGGATGCTTAAACTGGGTCAGAAGGAACTGCTGGCACTGTCTCTGAGTATTTGGAGGATCTAGACAGGTAAAACCGGTTATTTTTTCTGTTTATGTTTATAGCTTTCTCATGACTTTTCACTTGTACATGATATCGTGAACCGACTTAATTAAGAGTCGTGAGTTGTGACCTTGGGCTAACCAATTCAGAACCCAGGCGAGCTGAACGCTCACACGCACTCATACGTCCTTCAGAAATTCCTCCTTCATCCTTAAACAAGACGGCATTCTTGCTTCCTCCGTTTTTTCTTTCTTTTTCCTTTCTAAAGGACCTCACACTCCGCAGCAGATTCCTCGATGAGATCAAACCGGCTGCGTTTGGGATTGAAGTGTTCCCTCGGGCATTCCCAGCACAGCCTCGGATCCCTGAAGGCAAGACAGAGGTGAAGGTGGATATTAGCACCACACCGAGCTTGTTGCTAACACTCCATCCTTTGTTAGAGTGGCTTCGGCCCTGCCCTGATCCTAACCGAGAGGGTAACCTTTGCCCCGTTCATTCCTGACCTCTTAAAAAACGTGCTAAGCTTCGGCTCTTCGGTTTTCCCCTCCTTATTAATAAAGGAAGACCGAATGAGAGAGTTTAGCAGATAAGGCCTGGTCATGTGACCCGGGATGCCTGATATAGAGTGGAATATGAAGCGCGTTGCTGTCAGGGCAGTAATTATGGCTGATTTATTAGCTGGGAGTGCAGCTATTTAGCCCTATCTCTCATACTTAATCACCAAACATTTGTTCAACATATTATTGTGCATGTTATAGAGCACTCCATGTTTAATCAGCTCCAGTTATGAGTGCGTTCTTCAGCGAGGCTCACTGTGAGGTATATCAATACGAGAAATAATAACGACTTTGTTTATTATATGGATTCACATTTAAAGGAACAGAAGCTACGTGTTCGGTTTACTATCTAAATACGTACTTTAGGTCAGCTTGTGTCTCTAAAGTGTCCCACTGTGAGTGAGTGGGTGAGTGAGTGAGTAAAATATAAAGTGTGCCTGTACCTTATGAGAGAACCCCCGCCCCCACACACACACACCCCACCCCTTCACTACGTGTTCCAAATATCTTGCTGCCCCCTGCAAAGCCCCAAAAACTTGAATTGGATTCGATTGGAGAATAATGAATGAATAAAAGAATAACAGAATGTACGATGGATGACTGAGCACCTTATCAGATGAAAAGGCTTTTATTTTGTCATTTCATGTTGTCATTCTTTAAAGGCAAATACATTTGTCAGATTTTTCCTACAGTGTCTGTGCTTGGTTTGTCCCTGGGGCTTTGACCAGGGGTACACAAACTTTTTCCTAAGTCTGCTTCTAAGGATGTGACTGAACAGAACAATGCGATGCGAACAGATCAGACCAGCGATGATAAATATACACAGGCGAATGTTTAAAGAGGTTTAACCGATGCCTCCAGGTCTCAGGGACTTGCAATCATCGAGAGTCCAGGATGCATCAGGACGTAAACAACCGGATATCAGGGTGTCTGTGGGTGGTCCAAAAACGCATCCCCCTCTCCACTCCACTTTAAAGAGGACAATGACAAAAGACAAGGATTCAAAGCTCAGGAGGAAATCAACAACAGAGTGGCACGAATGGAAGAAATCCCATAATGACCAGTTCATGGCCTGATCTCTGTCATGTGTCCTGTGTAAAAAAAAAAAAAAAAAAAAAAACTTAAAAGGAAGCTATTTTCCATTTTATTTTCATTATCAGTTTATTTATACGGTTCTTCAACAGTAATTACTATTAATAGGAGCTAAATCTAAATAAGGACACATTTCTTACAAGCTTTTATTATGGTTACATAAGTTAAGTTAAAAGTCTTTTTAATGTGTTCATGTATTTTAGCGTTCCTGCATTGAAATATATTTTGTATCCTTGCATTTAATAAAACAATATCAGAAACTGCTATTGTTTTTAATAATATAATGCTCTGATAATGCAATTCAAGCAATTCTTATTTTGTTGATGCATTTTTACTACTGATTATTATTTTCTAATCAGTTTTGTCTTTGTTGGTTGGTTTATTTCTTTAAATGTTTAAGATCCCAAATAAAAGGTTCAAGTCACAAATAGTTCATGCTTTTATCATTTAAATGACTTTTTGACTAAAGGTCCTTTTCGGTTTTAGTGGCCAACAAACACCAATGTGACAAATATGTTTATATTAATATCATATATGTGCATGTGCAGTAAAGAACACTGAGAAAAACAAGCAAAAGTATAGGCACCATGTCATAAAATGTATGTTGTTTCTAATGTTGGTCTGTGTGAGAAACGTATTTGTTTTATCAATGGTTGATTAAGAGCAGAAATGTGTCGTGTCAGGCTGTGATGGCTTAGTTACAGTAATCGACTGTGAACATCTAGGGTTCATATCCCATTTCGGTCAAGCTGCCAATGTTGTGTCTTTGAGCATGGATCTTAACTCACAATTTGTACGAGTAGGAGATCTCTGAGAAGTCCGAGTGGCAGAGATACCGTTAAATCGACAAAAAGGTGAAAAAAAGAGAGGACAAAACCGTAACTTGACCAGGTGTCAGACCCCATATTTATACCAGACTGATAACTGTATTAGTATGTTATGCACACAGTAGGTAATTCATACTAGTACTGTAGTAGCAATAATAACGATTAAGGTACTGGACAGAGGTTCAAATCCCACCTCTGTCAAGCTGCCACAGTTGGGTCCTTGAGCAAGACCCTTAAAAACTCTAAGGCTGTATGAGTTTTAAGTTCTGGATAAGGGCGTCTGCTACATGCCTGTTCAAAAGTCTTTGGCCACCATTAGATTTGTCGTTTTAGCAATGATATAATGACCATGTAGAACATTTCGTTGCCACTTGGACCCAACACTCCATAATTCTCTTTTCTGCAACCTTTGTAGGTTTAAGCATATCTTAGCTGTTTCACCCTTTTCATCTTCTAAAAACGGTTTTCTGGGCTGCTAGGGTCAACCTGGCATCCTGATGAAGCTGCCTGAGGGGAGCTCACGCTAAATGCTTACCACTGTAACTTACAGAAGCTCTTATTACTCCAAATATTGAGTTGTTTGATTTTGCATGCCGAATTTCCTCTATGTTTGCTCGTAGAGACTCAAAAATTTGTCCGCTATAAGCTCTCCATCGCTAAATCAGTGGTCCATCCAATCTAATGGTGGCCTAAGACTTTTGCCCAGCACCGTATTGTGTGTGAAAAAAAGTCTTGGCACCTGGTTGTGACTCTTTCATTGTCCGCAGCTGCCCACGGACCTAAGTTATAAGTCAGCCTCTCCTTTCTTCAGTCGCACAGGCCATGAACAGAGACCAAGTTTAAATACGCTGGAGTGTTCCTTCAACCCCTGTGTCATTTCCATTTCTACATAATGGCACCGTTCCTAAGCTAAACTCGGTGCATTTGTTTGCCGAGAGAGGCAATTAGCGCAGAAAGTGTCAGATTTGTCTTCTTGTTTGGCGAATCTTCGCTCACAGAGGCTTAATTAATCAGAATAATGCCGAATTAATATGCGCAAAAGACACATACTGCAGGAAAAAAAAAATCATTGTTGATGATTTTTCATTTACCGAATTATCTTCATCTGCGTGCCGTTAATTATTTGACCCATTTCACCACGGTGCCAGCGCTCGGTGAACTTTCTAAATGGATATATGCAGCCTAGATAATGTTATCTACATTTCAGCTGCTTTTAAATACCATTTTTTTTTCTCTTTCTGGGCCGTCAGTGAAAAGAACTGGTCCCGAAATGATTGCGCTGTGCACTTCTGGGATGTGGGAAAGCAGGTTTAGAGTTGTAAATGCTAAATAAAGCTTTGCGTCGGTGCCGGTGGAGGGAACGGGATGGAACCCCTGCTGGCTTGCACGGTCACCATTTAATCAGCCTGACATTAGTTCACTAGCGTGGCTTTAACTCATAGCCCCAGGCTTCATTTGGCACAGATCAGCAAATAAAGGGATCAGAGATGGGGAAAAGGGGCTTTTTGTGGAGCTTTGGGAACTTTTTCCCTCCACCTTCGCATCCAGTCCTAAAGCAGAGAATCCTATTGTGGTCAAATTCCATCACACCTGAACGAAGCAAAGCATGTGTAGCGTGGGGGAAATTTCACAAAAAATGCTGGTGGACCCTTAAAAATTCCAAATTCGAAAAAAAAAACATTCAGATAGAAGCTTCTGATAGAGTCGGATAGATTTTTTGGTTTTTCTCACATAGTAATAATTATGCAAAGTACAATTTGCAGCGACGTGTTGGAAAAGTTTAGATAGAGATCTCATTCCATCTGCTTTGCCGCTGATCCATTTCATGGTCACTGCAGGACAAGCAAACAAACCCAGACATCTCTGCCTCCTGCAACATCTACCAGCACCTCATGGGGGATCCCCACCTGCTCCCAGGCCAGCCAGAGAATAGAATAGAATAGAATAAATATCTCCAGCAGGTCCTGGGCATACACTACGCCCCCTCTGAATTGACCATGCATTGTATACCAATAGTGGGAGGTGTCCTGGAGGCATTGTGTTCAGATTGCCTGAGCACCTGGACCGGTTCACCTTAACATGAAGGAACGGTTCTAGAGGAACTCCTCTCGGATAACCAAACTCCTCATGAGAACGGAGATATCTAAATACTTTATTATTTCATCCATTATCTTCTGCGTAATCCACGTAGGGTCAGGGGCCAATCAATGCCCACCTGGCAACTCTAGATCGGGCTCCCTGTAAGGGTGGTGAACCACAAATCAGAAGGTTGTGGGTTATAGTAAAGCCTTAAGCAAGACTGCTCAGGGTGAAGAGTATTTCACTTTTCCGTCCCTGCTTTATTCCATTCACGGTCATGTTGGTCTGGCAGGGCAGGATGCAAGGCGGGAGCCAACCCTGGACACACTCATGCACTCACATTGGCACTGAGAGACTCCACTTGACCTGGCTTTGAGATGTGTTCTGTAATGCACTGATTCTGTAAACTCATAACTTCACCTGGGATCAGTGTTTCAATGATTTTGAAACTGGCTTTCATTTAGGGCAGTGATGACTCAGTGATGCAGTTGTGATCTGGACTCTTATTTGAGAAATCCTAACAATGCCAGGCTGCCCCTGTTGGGCCCTTAGCCAAGACCCCTTAACCTCCAGTTTTTGAGTCCGATTGTAATAAGGGAATAAGGGCTGTAAAGGTTAGAATCGTTTAATCCTGAAACATTTAAATTTCTCTCGTCGCATGCATGCTCAGATTGGCCCTAGTCGTCTCCCACGTGCATCCCCTGAGCCACGCTCCTGGTCCTCTCTTCTCGTTCACTGTCCGTTTGGACTCACTCTCTGTCTCCTGCAGCTTGGCAGCAGATGTGGCCCTCTTGTTTACAGTGATACAGAGTGTGCGTTTTCTTTCTCCTCGCCGTTTCGAGACTGCCGCCGGAGAGCGTGTGCAGTCCAGACCGCAGGCCTGCAGAATTGGGAAGGCGATTGCTGACAGAAGTGCCAAGCTCTTCCCGGCTCTGATCAGGTTTCCTCCTGTCAGAAGGTCGCCCTTTCATCCACACAACAGTCGTTTGCCTAGCAGGGTTAACTCGCAAACTTTGATTAAACCGGCGCATATTTGCCATTAATCTGCGCCGAAGGCCTGAGGAAAGGCGGCTAGGCAAACACGTTTATCGATAGCTTTCAAGTTATTTTGTCCTCTGCGTTTCTAAGTTCTGCAAAGTTTTCGCTAAGGAAAAGTCGTTAAAGATGTGATGCTGGAAACTTGTCCAGCGAGCTTAGCTTTTTTCGCCAAAGACGGTCGGCTTCTCATTAAAACCAGAAACAGCCTTTCTTCTGACCGCTGAGTTTTTTTCTTCGTTTTTAACATATTAACGTCCACACTTACTGTCGCAAGAACTTTAGTTTATTGCTAAAAAAAAATCCAGCTCGCCGCTTGCATTTGCGACTCCTTGTTGTCTTAATCTGCTCCTCTTTTCTGGAGCTGACCCCATGAAGGGTGATGTCTACAACAGCTTTGCATAGTCGACTAAATATTGTTGACTTAACTGAAGGCAATTGAAGATGATGAGTAATTAATGTCCCTTAATGTAATTAGAGTAAAAGAGGGAAACTTTGCTTTGGGTCCTTGTGTCAAAACTATTGTTTCCTAACTCAGCCAATTAGTAAAGAGTAAAGCAAGAGTGAATCGATGGTATGGGCGGGACAGTGTAATTACGGCCTATTGCATGGATAACAATCGTATTTCTAAGTAGCAACCAGTCAACAATCTCACAGAAAGGATGTGATGTAAACTTCAAATTTATTTGTTTTTATTTTGTTGTTTTATTCTAATTGGATTGTACTGTTCCAGAGTCCCTCCTAAAAGTGTTTAGTATCCATTTAGCCAGTGCTGTGCTTAATTCTCGTGTTGCCAGATTTCACGAGAGAAACAATTAATCAGATCTACAGAAACAAGCCCAAATTTGTGAATTACAACAACAAGCAGTTACAGTTTAGAAAGTAACTCCAGAAACAACAAAACTGCAGTTATTAATACTAATAATAATAATATTAATATTAATATTAATATTAATATTAATAAGTGGCTTTATAGAAAAAATCATCTGGAAGTTACTTATAATTAGTGGACCTGGCAGCTACACAGTTTCTGGACTACATTAACGTGCATGAGTATTATAATAATAATAATAGTAATAATTTTATATAAAAATGATATTTAATTACATTATATTTAATATATAATTATATAATAAAACATATTATTAATAATAATTATATAATAAAACACATGATTAATTATGATTATATAATAATAATAATAAGTTTTATATATTAATTATATTTCATTATGTAATATTTAATATATAATTATAAAATAATATTTATTCTTAATAATAATTATATACTACTACTACTACTATTAATAATAATAATAATAATAATAATAATAATAATAATAATAAGTTGTAATACATTTTAGATATTTTTGGTGTATATTTAATATTTTTAACTTAATAATCTTTCTGTTATAACACCTCTCTGCTGATCATATACAGGAAAGTATGAACTCATACTAAGCAATTACACTTTGGAAACAAGCCCCAAAAAGATAAAGCCTGTTTGTAAACAACTTCATAGAAGTAATAAGACAAAAAGTCGCTTAAAATAAGCAGCTCTGGCAACTAGAGAGCTGAAAAAACGGACTGAAATCAGAGTAAATACTTTGAGAAAGGTGATTACAGAGGTAAATTTCAGCTCTATTAATCGGAAGTTGCACGTATGCATGGTGGAACATGTTGGACCTCCATTTATTAATCTGAAAAAGAAAGATGGAAGCCCCTTAGGAATTCATTTCCCCAATGAGAACATGCCAAACACCAAACAGACAATTTTCTCTGCCGTCTTTGGATTCCGTAGCTGTGAAAGTGTTGATGTCCAGGTTGCCGCCTTTGGTCCCCTGGATTTCACCAGTCGTATCAGTCGTATCAGTCGAAACTGCTTCACCGTTAATGAAACGCAAATCTTATGTTGTGCTGTACACTCAGGGTTCCTGGGATAGGTTCGAGACCCATTGCGGTACTCCTAAAGACAAACAGAAGTAGATGTTTGGAATGCTTCTGTGAGATGGCCTAGTCATTTGGATAAGCCAGAAGCTAGCTGATTTGAAATATGCACCGTATGTCACCGCATATGAAGCCCATATGGGGCATTTTCCAGATGAGGAACAATAGGGATTGAAGAAATCAGGGATGCACCAGGAAACATTTAGGGCCAGTGCAAGATTTGAATTCGGACATATTGCTCCGATATGACGTTCAATCATGCACAAAATACTTTGGGCATCAGAGCTTCTTCTCATTCTCATTTCATCCTGCTTTCCTCTTACGCTCCCCCCTTTTTTCCCATTCCTTACGCTTCAGAGAGAGAGAGAGAGAGCGAGAGAGAGTGAGAGAGAGGCGGACTTGCCATGCGAGCGTCTTGCCCAGAGTGTTTTTCAGCTCATTTTCAAATGGTAATTTGCCTTATCCGAAGCAAACTTGTCGAGTGTAAGTAAGTGATTATTTGCATGGCTGGCAATCACTCGGCCAGCCCGAGGTCTTTCTGCAAATGCTCAGCTCTGTCCACTCTTTGAAAGGAGAAAATGCCGTGAGCGACCGCGGGCGCAAATGCGAGGTGGTTTTTAAACGCTCGGCGCTTTGAAGTCGGTCTTGGTTCGCCCGTGTGCATAAAACAAACTTTACCGTTAGCTTCGCTAGCTTCCACCTCTGCAACTGTTTGGCTTTAGAGACGTATTTGTTTTTACAAATAGTACACAAACTACACAGGTCTACCCGACATGCCAGGGCGGCTTAACACACATAGCGAAAAAAGTTAGAGTAAGGCTGTGATTGAACTGGAGTATCCCTTACTAGCTGGCTGCATTAGCATTATGGCTACTGGGTCAAAATAATGGAGCATGTTTCCGACATGTCCTTGTCCATGTCCATGTCTTGTCTGTGCAAATCTGATGTTTGTAAACACAGTAACAAATGGCACCTAACATAGGTTTGTGTAATGATAGCGGAGGAGCACTGTGTCATTGTGACACACAAAATACAGAGACAAGTGGAGAAGCCAAAACTGCAGACGCTTCCTCATTACGTGTGTGTGTGTGTGTGTGTGTTTGTGTGTGTGTGTGTGTGTGTGTGAGTGAGCAAAAGGGAGCACATACAGTAAGATAAGATTTTATCTATCCTAAATAGTAAACAATATACATACAATATTAACACATTATTAATTTTCTAATTGTGTGAATATATCACTTTCCCAGTTACATGGTGCAACAGACAACAACAACAATAATGAAAATAAAAAGAATAACAATAACAATAATAATGATGACAGAAAAAACAAATATTTGTATTATTATTATCATTATTATTATTACTATTATGTAAAAATATAATAATAGTAATGATAATAATAATAATTTAAATAATAATAATGATAATGATAATAATAATAGTAGTAGTAATAATGACAAAAAAGCAGTAACATTAAAAATATTATTGCAACAATAAATATTTGTATTATTATTATTATTATTATTATCATTAATATTATTACTATATAATAATAATATAAATAATGATAATAATAATAATAATAATAATAGTAGTAGTAATAATGACAAAAAAGCAATAACATTAAAAATATTATTGCAACAATAAATATTTGTAATATTATTATTATTATCATTATTTTTATTACTATATAATAATAATATAGATAATGATAATAATGATAATAATAATAATAATAATAATAATAATGATAATAATAATAATAATAATAATAATAATAATAATAATAATAATAATAATAGTAGTGGTAATAATGACAAAAAAGCAATAACATTAAAATATTATTGCAATAATAAATAAATAAATAATAATAGTAATAATAATAATAATAATAATAATAATAATAATAATAATAATAATAATAATAATAATAATAAACTTTTACTGCAGGTAATTATGGCATATGCTTTATATTTTTTAATCAGATTTTTTTTTTCTATGCTGACATAAGATTAGTTTTGGCATGTGTGCTGATTATATCCGGAAAAGTATGAAGGTTATTTGGAAAACATGCAGATATGAAGCCAACAAACTCCTGCTCCACCCTCACATTTAATTACGGGCATTTTTAGAGCAGGCATTAAGTAAACTAAATATTCATTTACTATCTGCCGCGTTTCAAAGCTCGAAACCAAATTTGCATTGATGGATGATATAATCAATGAGAGACTTAAACTGAATTAAAGCAACACCACAATTAGCTTTGGTCTTCTGCATGTCACAAAGGGCCCTTTCTAGCAGAATAAACCGGCGACCGTCCCTCAGCCGTGACACGGCCATTTATCAATCAGCATCGGCCCCATTGACAAGTGCTAATTTAATAGAGACTGGCCTCGGCTGGCAGGAAGCCGCACTGACACACAATACAAACTCATTTATCACTATACAGTGTCGTGGTGCTGTGCCTTTCCCCCCTATTCACCCTCTCTTAGGTTCCAGGACCGCGGGTCACTCCACCATGCAGTGCCGGCTGACATTTTTGCAGGTGTTGCTTTTTTCTAAGCAAAGAACTCTGCTGGAAAGTCTGGAGCTTTACTGTGTTATAACAGAACATGTCTGGTGCCAGTAATTATTTCATTCAATGTACAAAAGCTTTTCTCTATGTGCAATGTTTCTCAGTGCTTATTCCAAAACAAGAACCAAACCTAACAGGAACTGAACTTTGGTATAGTTCTCCTTCCACCAACATGATATCCAATAGGAACAGTAAGAGTTCTCATGAATACTTCAGCTCAGTGCTTTGGAATAAAACTGATAGTTTAGTACTCTACCCTAAAAGGGTGAAAACAGGGGGAAAATAACTTTGGGATAAAAGAAAAAGCTTCAGTAAAACATTAATAATAAAAGTCCCAGTATTTATGTGTGCTTCTATATAATGAATAATAATTCTTCGTAATATAATTTTAAATATATAAAATATAAATATATATATTTATTAAATATTAATATTAAATATATATATATTATTAAATAAATATACTTATTTATATATATATATATATATACTTATTTTTGTATTTATTTAAAATTATATTATGAAGAATTATTATTCATTATATAGAAGTACACATTTCTTTACATTTTTTTATCTTTAATTATATATATATATATACTTTACTGTAAATACATAAAATTATTAATATGATGATAATATTATTGATGAATATTTGAATGTAAAATTTTCTTTTAAATATTACAAATTTCTACAGAAAAAATAAATATGTTTACTGTAAATACATAAAATGATTAAAAATGACTTTCTGTTTTCTTAAAAAAAAAAAAAAGACAAAAAAAAAAAACCCATAAAGTTACAGTTCTGTGGGACGTAAAAAAAACTTTACATCCCACAGTACTGTAAAAGAAAAAGTTCCGGTTTAGTTTCTACAAAAGAAATGAAAATCCAGTGTTCTGGTATGCAAAAGAAAATTTTCCATTACTGTGGTACGTTCTTTCATGTGTGTGTGTGTGTGTGTGTGTGTGCGTGTGCGTGTGCGTACACAAGTCCCTCTGTAGAAGAGCTTTGTAACACGTTCACATGTGAGCTGCAGCTGGTGTGAAGTCATCACTTTGAGTGGCTTTGAATCACAAAGTTGCAGGAGTGCATGCAGACATAAACACGGGCGCAGGACGTACCCATGTGATTGTCAGGAGGAATGGAAACACCTTTGATCATGGACACTCTATGAGCGAGCAAGTCAGAAGCATCTTGTCCTCCTGCCAGAGGCATTTCGGAGGGAAGACAGACCGAACCTGTTAGTCAGTGGAACAGGGAGCGGAGGGCTGTGACTGCGGGCTGAGAGAAAACAGGCCTAATTTCCCAAAGCTTCCCCAGATCAGATCAGATCAGATGGTCTCTCAGAGGAACCTCGGGCTGCTACCTTCAGTCAGGCTCCACATCAAGCAGCAGCCTCACACGAAAGCAGCAACTCGGGAATAGGAGGCTCTAACTGTGGCATGTCCTGATCTAAAGGCGCTTCTCAAGCACTTCCTCTCAGTGTGGGGGCCACAAAGGTAGAGCAAGGTACCACTGTGAATGTGCTAATCATTTCTTTTTTGTTTTGATGTGAATAATTTAGCAAAAATGGAGAAGATAACATTTAAAAAAAGAAGGGGAGAAAAAGAAGCTCCTACACTCAAAAGATCACAATTTGACTATTCAACATTTATACTAATAATAATATTAAATATTATATTAAAGAATATAATGTTATATACAACTCTAGGCGCGTAAAAAAGACAATCAAAATAAATACATAAAAATAAATAATAATATTTCACTACCGATATTTATAATAATAATAATAATAATAATAATAATAATAATAATAATAATAATAATAATAATGTATACATATAACATATTCATATACATATAACACAAGAATTAAGAAATTATAAGAATATTTCCAATTAATTCAAATACAACAATAATGTCACAATTACATAAATATATTCACAACTATTGACATTTTTGTAGTTTTACATCCTGAACACATTAAGCATTGAGCATAATTATGCATTACAACAAAATAATAATAATAGCGTAAACGGAATTAATTACACTTAATGTACAATTATAGGAATTATAAAGAAACTGTACATTGCTTGTAAATCTCCTCCCAAATGTTTGTCCACAACAAAATGCATAAAAGAAAGAAAAGTGAATCTTATAATAATAATAATAATAATAATAATAATATAATAATATGAATAACTTTGATTCCCGACCTCGACTCTGTATGTGTGGATTTAGCATGTTCTGCCCATGTCTATGTTCCTCCATGTACTCCAGCTTCCTACATTCTAAATGAGTGATTTGGATCAACTCGTGTCTCTAAAGTGTCCAGGGTATGCGCGTGTGTGTGTGTGTGTGTGTGTGTGTGTGTGTGTGTGTGTGTGTGTGTGTGTGTGTGTGTGTGTGTGTGTGT
>JAUZST010088178.1:0-19761 GCA_034779995.1 Parotocinclus haroldoi
TATATATATGTGTGTATAAGTGTAGCACAAGACTCCAGCAGCACTAACTACAGTGTAAAAGCTAGAAAGGAAAGATGCACAAGGTAATACAGCCAAGGTTAAGTCTAACTAAATAGCCTGTGAACATACAGTATGCTCATCTGAATCCCAACAAAAATAGAGAGGTAAGTCCACAGAGAATTACTTTCCCTCTGGTGTGTGTTTTTTTATTCTAGGAACTAAAGAGAGTACTGAAAATTGTGAACAAAATAGACATGATGTATTTTCAGATTCTATAAGCTTACTCAGATATTGTGGCCAGATCATAAAGAGCTTTAAATGTCAAAAGAAGTATTTTGTAATCAATTTGGAATCTAAGTGGTAATCAGCTCAGATAACACAGAACTGGATTCATGTTTTAATTAAACATTTTGCTATTGCAGTCAGCACTCCAGCAGCTGCATTCTGAATTTAACTGTTTGTTAATACATTTGAGATACACAGAGCATCCACTAAGTAAAGCTTTTGTCATGTCTGACAGAAATGTGAGCCACATTCAGAGAGCCAACTGACAAACTTTAATAGAAATCAACAGGAAAGGCACAGAAGTATAGCGCAAAACCAGAATAAAAAAACAGTCCCATGTTCAAACCAGACAAACAGCCCTACCATACAGAATATCCAAAACACTGTATAAAAGCATAATGGAAGTGAATACTACAATCACCCACAATTGGGACCTTATCAGTCGTTAGCACTAGTAATAAGCTGAAAAAAGACTTTTTTTGTAATAAAATATGAATCATGTCCAGATCAAGTTTCAGTAAGACAAACCAGTTGTAATCTACTGTAAAGAAATCCTACTTTTAGGTTAAGGTTGTTGTTTATTTATTTCTGTTTACACTAATGAGCTTGAGAGACAGTCTCAACACGAGTGAGTTCCTGGTGACTGTGAATGGTTACTAACAGACAACTGGTTTAACCTTCTGGACTGCTGCTGGAACTTCAGCCTTTAACTAACCCTGCCATAATACTTTGGTCAAAGTTACAAGAAATTAAATTATCACCTTCCAGAGTGGGATGAACACCTTCCAGTCTTATCATTTAAGGCTGCTAAAATTAGCAGTGTTTTCAGAGCACCACAGAGACCATAGCCTGCTGTAGGGGCTATCACTCCACCACTAAGGCCAGTTGACTGAAACTGCCTTTACACTGCCTTTACAACAGTACCCACCTCTATAAAGTTATCCTTAGTTATCACTGGCTGTCCAAGGTGTATATCATTAGCACTTACATCAATGACTATCCACTATATCTATGGAGCTGTCTAATGCACTCTGGCTCCCAGGATAATATTAGCCATAGATTCTGGGATCTCTAAATGGATAGTTATTTTCATGTCTTAATGAAAGAGGTGGGTAAAAAGGTAAAGAGTTTCGAAATACGAAATCGTTGAAATGTAGAAGTAGAAAAAGTAGAAGTGATCTGAGGATTCTTGAGAACTTGGTGAGAACAAGCTTTGGCTTACAGGAAGAGGATAAACATGAAGAAACCTCACCACAACCAGCTTGTCATACTTCATCTAAGACAAAAAAGTAGATCTGCATAAAAATAAACGAAATAAGCTTTACAAACATCCAGAAGCAGCTACCTGAACATTTCTGTATACAAACCTATTTTGTTAAAATAAATCTTCAATAAATCAAATTATTAAAACTGGTGGTTTTATTTTTTTCCCCTTTAGTTTTAGTCCTGCACAATGTTCTCTAAGCATTAAACTAAATGAAAGTCAATAAAATTAAATACATTAAAAGTCATTAAATGAAAGTTTGGATGATGTGATGATATAAATTATGTAGAGACCAGGCTTTTATTTGCAGCCTTAATTTGCTTTTCCAAGTTTATTCAATTACAATTCAAACTTTATGAAATCATATTTTGATATAGGACAGGGAGATTCAGATTTATTATTCCCTAAGCTGAACAGAACACAGGAATATTTTTAATATAAAACAGATCCAGAGCACTTGGGACCTTAGAATAGGTCAAAGGTTTACCCTCCAACTAGTCAGCGACCCTAAGCTCAATGTCAAGACAATAAAAAAGCTTTGCAACAGCCCTGTGAATGTCCTTGAGTGGGCCCCATTTAAGATGACACACTTTGAGATGATATGTATAGAAGAATAGCAGAAAATCCCAAACCTTGTCCATCATCACCAGTCAGGCTGTTTCAGCAAAGTACTGAGTTAAGGTTCTGAATACTTATGTCAATACAATATTACAATTTTTCATTTTTAATAAACTTGCTGAAAATAAATGTCAGCCACTGATTGTACAAGTACATACAAGAGATGAAAAAGAATCCAGCACATCACATTGTAGGCTTTTTAAAGAATTTATTCGTAAATTATGGTGGAAAATAAGTATTTGGTCATCTAAAAACAAGCATGATTTCTGACTCTCACAGACCTGTAACTTCTTTAAGAAGCTCTTCTGTTCTCCACTCGTTACCTGTATTAATTGCTCCTGTTTGACCTCGTTATGTGTATAAAAGACACCTGTCCACAGCCTCAAACAGTCAGATTCCAAACTCAACCATGGCCAAGACCAAAGAACTGTCAAAGCGGGGTGCCAATTTCCTGGATTCGACCATGAGAGGGATATTTTGCCAGACTTACAGCCAGGTCCCGGCTTGTAATCGTGACCCAGTCTCCGACGCCAGTTAGCTGTCCGTTGGTGTGCTCTTAGAAGGGTTGCTCTGGTGTCCTTCCAGACCCTCTTGCAATGGCGCATGAGCGACAGACGGGACTGTCTCTTGTCAACCTCCTGGTCAGGAAATAGTGGGGGGAGGTACCCCTAGGAGGCCTCGAAAGGTGATCTGCCCATGGCAGAGTTAGTCATGGTGTTGTGGGCGTACTCCACCCATGCCAGCTGGGAGCTCCATCTGGTAGCGACCTTCGCTGTTAGGTAGTTCAGAGTGGCTTCAGCTTGCTGGTTGGCCCGCTCAGCCTGCCCATTCAATCTTCTCGACATCTGTAAGTAAGAGAGGTTTTTATGATTGGTCCAGATTACAAATGGTTGCTCGGCCCCTTCCAGCCAGTGTCTCCATTTTTCGAGGACGAGTATGAGTATAACGGCCTGTTGCCAATGTCATAGTTTTATTCGGAGGTGTATAGGCGGCAAGAGTAGAAGACGCAGGGGTGTAGCTTGTTGTCCTGTCCGGTCCGCTGAGAAAGGACGGCCCCCCCGAGGGTGTAGGCCACTTTTTGCGACTGCCTGGATCTTGGCTGGATCTGCTTTAATGCTCCCTCTCTGGATGATAAACCCTAGAAATGTGACTGTGTCCACGTGGAATTCACACTTCTCAGCCTTGACAAAGAGTTTGTTCTCTTCGTTTTGTGAAAAAATGAGGATATTGTCAAAGTAGACAAAAGCAAAGTGGTTGAGTTCATCCTGCACATCACTAAGGCCTGGAACACTGCGGGGGTGTTGGTGAGGCCAAAAGGCACGACCCGGTACTCAAAGTGTCCTAATGGTGTTAAACGCCGTCTTCCACTCGTCTCCCTCCCGGATCCGGACGAGGTGGTAGGCATTACACAGGTCTAGCTTCATGAAGATGGTGGCACCCTGCAACAGATCAAAGGCAGAGGAGGTGAGTGGAAGAGGGTACCTGTTCCATTTGGTGATGGAATTCAGTCCCCGGTAGTTGATGCACAGCCGCATTGTCCTGTCTTGCTTCTCCACAAAGAGGAATCTTGCCCCCAGGGGTGAGGGGGAGGCCCTGATGAGGCCCGCTGCCAGGCATTCAGCAATGTATTCCTCCACAGCTTCTCTCTCACCGCGGGAGAGCTGATGTAGTCAGCTAGTGGGGAGGGGGGCCCAGGAGCAGGTCGACTGCGCAGTTGTAGGGCATGTGGGGGGGGGGCAGTCTTCTGACACGATCCCGTCTGAAGGCCTCGTAGAGGTCTCTGTACTGGCAGAGTACCTTAGAGAGGTTTATAGGTTCTACCGGCTGGGGGGCCCGGGACAGTGGATACCAGGCAGTTCTGGTAGCAGGTGTCACTCCAGCTAGAGATTCTCCCACACCTCCAGTCTATGATGGAGTTATCAGCGGAGAGCAGGGATGACCAAGGACCACAGGAGCCTTGAGGGCATGTATGACAGCAAACGAGATAGTCTCGCGGTAGTTCCCCGAGAGGGTGAGGGTCAGCAGGGGGTACGGTGGGAGATGCAGGCAAGGAATGTGCCATCGAGGGCATAGGCGCGTCTGGGTGTCTGTATATCCAAGATGGGTATGTTCAGCCTGGTTGCCAGACCCCTGTCTATGGGATTCTCCTCTGCCCCCCGAGTCCACCAATACATCCATGTGATGATCGGTGGTAGGCCGATGTATGGTCGCCGAGATGGTGAGGCATAAGGGTGGGGTTTTGGGTAGGGTGCTCACCAGGACCCCAAAGTTCACTGGCGAGCGGCCTCTTGGCGGAAACCGGAAACTCGTAAACCGGTTGGGAGCCCTGACGCAGATCGCTGAGGCGGGTCAATGCCGCCTCGCCGTGGCACAGGTGGTCAAAAAACGCCCAGAGCCTACGGACAAAATCGTCATGAGTCCATCGTAAAGCCTCCCTCGGAGAGCGCAGCCTCAGCCCACGTTAGGGCCCTGTCCCGAAGGAGGCGGATGACGTAATAGACCTTTCTAGCATCGGTGATGAAGGCCAAGGGGCGCTGCTTGAACACCAGGTCGCACTGCAGGAGGAACCCCCGACACTTGCCTAGGTTGCCGTCATAGAGAGCCGGATAGGTAATGGGCGGTTCCGTGCCAATGGGTGAGCCTCCGGTAGTTCTGCTGAGAGGGGGAGAGCAGCTCAGGGTCCCGTTGGAGAGCGCGGGTGTCTGGCTCGTGGCGGGCGTGCTGACCGGTGGGTTCTGGGGGCTGGAAAGCAAATTGCTGACCTGAGTAGTAAGCTTGGCAATCTGGCGGTTTAATAGACGGTTGGATTCTAAATTGCGGTTTAGTAATTGGTCGTGTTGAGATAACAGATTCTGTTGGTGGCCCATAGTAAATTCGAGGGAGTGTGAGCCTGCCGGTGAGTCTGCGGGTTCCATAGAGGCCAGATTATTCTGTTAAGGGTGGTCCACTGGACCACCAAGCTCATAAAGTCTGAACCCAATTCAGATCACAGAGGAAAACTCACACACACAACGAGATTACTGGAGTAAAGGTGTTTAATGAACACAATCGATAAGTACAGAGTAAGTAGATGAAAAGGGGCAGGAGCGGTAATGTAACGCTCAGGTTAGCAGTAATAATGGAGCGAGGCAGTCTGATCCAGGAAACTGGCAGCCAGGACGATGAAAGGTGTAGGTGTTTGTAGGTGATTCCTGGAATTGGGTGCGCACGGCGGGAGAGCGAGAATGCATGCGCTGAGCAGAAAATGGGTGCGGCGATGTCCATGTGTGTTTGTGTGTGCTTGCAGTTCCAAGCTGCAAGGTCCAAGCCAGCAAGGGGGCTGGAATCAGCGTCAGTCAAACCTGGAACGCAGACGGGATGAGGTTAGTGGTTTGATCGTAGCGAGATAGAGAGAACAGCGTAACGCCGTGGCAGAACGTGGAGCAGGAACGTAGCCTTGAGGCTAAGTTAAGCTAGGCTAGGGTACTAGTGCTGTACGACGGGGCTAGGCTAAGAGCTAGCGTGGAGAAAGCGTACAGAGCCAGGTAGCGGATAAACGACGGAATAATCTGGCGATCCGAGTCTGTCTGAGCCAGCGTTCAGTCGGAGCTGCAATCACGAAAGAAAGTGGCCACAGCTGCGTAGGGGGCGTGATCGCACCGGTAAGGTAACCAATAGATCTGTGGAGCAAGCACAAAACAACACCTGCCGCCAGGACAAAAACATAACAAAGGCGTAAAGGCGAGAGAAAAGGAATAAGGGGGAAGAAGGGAATTGGCGTAAGTAGACCATACCATGAGATTTTAAATCAAAACCTCCTTCCATCAGTGAAAGCATTGAAGATGGAACTTGGCAGGGTCTTCCAGCATGATAATGATCCCTAACACACTGCTTGGGCAACGAGACCTCAAGATTGTTGCCCAGGAACAGCCCCAAAACATCACTGCTCTAGAAAAGATCTGCATAGAGCAACGGCCCAAAATACCAGCTACAGTGTGTGCAAACCTGGCGAAGACTTACAGGAAACATTTGACCTCTGTCATTGCCAACAAAGGTTATGCTACAAAGGATTGAGATCAACTTTTCTTATTGACCAAATACTTATTTTCCACCAAATAAATTCTTTAAAAATCCTACAATGTGATTTTTGGATGTGTTTCTCATTTTGTCTCTCTGGCTTGTTAAAGTGTAGCTGTAATGAAAATGACAGACCTCTTTCTGAGTAGGAGAACTTAAATGACTAAATATTAGTTGTCTCCAGTTTATATCTATTAGCACAAGGTCGCAATATAAAATGTGAAAACACTGGAAGTGTTCTAGACTTTCTGAATGTAGTTTATTTTACTACTTGTTTACACCAGTCATGTTTTGCTAATTCTTTAAATTAATGAAAAGATTAAACTTTATAAAGTCCAGAAGCTTAATACATTTCAATAAATTATGGAATTTAACATCCTGGGTTTGATTTATCTGTGACCCTGTCTGTTTTTTTTTTACATTCTCTCTGCGTCCATGTTTTTTTTTCTTATTGTCATTTCATATTAAACCTTTAAAAATAAAAAAGTGGAGCTTTCTCTGAATATGTAATGAATCCAATATAATAATGTAAGATTATTAATAATAATAATAATAATAATAATAATAATAATAATAATAATAATAATATATTATACATATCATATCATAAGTCTGCTTACAATGAAAATAAATTCAACGTCGATTTTTAAAGCATGGTTGTAAGTGCAAAAGCATTCCAGCAGAGGGAAACACAACACCATTTAAAACAGGCCTTTCTCAGCCCGTCCTTGTTCAGTTTGGCTGTGTAACCGCAGAACTGCTAAAACGTTTTCTTCTTCATTACAATTTGCAAAATAGAAAAATCCAAAACACAGCATATTACGGTTTTCATTCTCTGGAAGGAATGAGTTATATTTAACACCAGCAGGAAATGTGACTTTCAAAGTTAGTTATTATGAATTGAAGCCTTTTTAATTTTATAAATCTAAAATACAAACCTGCTATCGAAGGCTTGTTATGCTCTGGTGCACTTTAAGCTTCCTGCATAATGAAGAGAGATGGAGATGATCGAAAGGCCTGGACATCTTCATCTGATCTATTATTCATTTTCTGCTCATTTACTGTAGGAGCGCAGAGGGAGATCTCAGCACTGCATGAAGCGTTGCAGTATTTTCGAGGTTATTTAAATGGACTTCTGTTTGTGCATCATCGTAAAATGCTAAATATATTTAAAATATTAAGAAGGAGTCTTTCATGGTGGATATAAAATCCATCCTCAATTATTTAGTTAATGTTTAAATAGTTCATTTTAGCAGCACCACTAATGCAATTCCATTCTGAATAAATGTAACAGTAGGTACGACTGATTCACTGCGGATTGGAAATGTGATTATATATTCTAAGCATCTGTAGATGAATATAGATGTAGATTAGCCCCTGATGAAAGCTTCTTGTTCAGTTCAGGAACAGTAGGCCTTCCTAAGGACAGAAAGATTTCATGCTTTTCTGAAAGTGTCTGGCTGTTCAAAATGTAGAAATAAATGCAAAGTGGAAGAATGAAAGTTACCGAGATCTTCAATGTGATTCATGATTCATTCCATGGGTAACATTTGTTGATGGAATTTGCTGGCTGAATGTGGATTTTAAATCTTACACACTGATAGAACTGTTTTCTCTCAAACTGACGTCCAGTTCCCCGGTCTTTTTGATCTGATGCTGCATGCATGATACCTCCCAACCCCACCTCAGTTTGTGAAATTCTAAACTTATTCAAAACCTAAGATGAAGATTGCTGACTTTACTTTTTTGCCATGTTTATATGCTTTAATGTGGTGTTCTTATACATTGTTTTATGTAATATCAGACCTGCACTAATTGATGGCTGGTGAGGACAGACGCCATCCTGCAGTGACCTGGTTTTACAAAACATTTCATTCTGTCCTACTTTAGGATGTGACACACTTATAGAATCACATCTGCTTTTCACATCTCTCCCTCTCTCTCATACTCTCTCCTTCACACACAGACACAACACTTCTTGCATTGTGGGGACTTTCGACTGACTTGATATTACTGTAGCCAATAAATGCTACACCTACACCCAATCTTAACCTTAAAGTGACAGCTTTAGTAAATAGTGAAATTTGACATTTGGTCCTCACAATGTTATATAAACTTGATCTCCATTCTCCATTGCATAAATTCCATCCTAATTGCTGCTGCTTTTTTAAATCTCTTGCTTCTATTTTACATAAGCGCTAACCCTGAAGCTTGAGCTTTGTGCATCCTTTAGTGAATGTTTACCCTCTCAGCACTACACACACACACACACACACAAACACACACACACACAAACACAAACACAAGCCCACCCGTGCATCTTCTGAACCCACAGATTCGGTTCAATTATTCACACTATTTACATGAATACACTCTGATTCACCCAGCCCTAAAGTCCACAGACTGAGGTCTGATCCTGTACAGTGACTACCGGCCATGCCTTCATATTATAAATCATCTAGCTACAGTGTTTTGCAAAAGTTTGTTGCACTTACACAAACACACACACGCACTCTCTTATCTGACTTAAAATATTTTTGTCTGCCAGTCCATCTGTCTATCTCTGTCTATCTACATTTACATTTACATGTGTGTCTTCCTTTTATTTATCTACCAATCCATCCATCCATCCATATCTCCATCTGTCTGGCTGTCTGTCCTTCTCTTGATGAGGACAATTTATTTACAGTGGGACAGTGCAGCAAGCACAGCAAATACTGCAACGTTCAGGATTCCCTCTCTTCTCTTTATATCAGAGAAGGATGTCACAGACGTTGTCCTTGGTATGAGTGGTGCCAATGCACGACCAACAGACTGTTGATCAAGAGATTGAGATGACTTTAGTTAGGCTCTGTGATAAATGACAATCATCCCAGCGCTTGGGCCTGCTTGGTGTGTTTTCCGGGCAAACCGTGAACAAAAAGAAAAACTGTAGTTTAATGATGGGTTTCTTGAAGCAAAGCTCAGACTCATCCCTTCACTTTCCTTCCAATTGCTGTAGCCGCATCACGTGAACCAATTTGCTATTAATTAGGGTTTAATATTAACAATCTCATTAAGTAAACTTATGAGTATCGGGTGCATGAAATCAATGTTACAGCAGTTCAGAAGGGTTCAAAAAGGGTTCCTGAGGAGGTTCGTGGATCCAGGGTTAAGATTAGAAGCAGTAGAAAGAATTGAACTCTGGAAGTGTAGAAGCTGACTGTAGTATCTCACAGAGGTATCTGTTTGGTGCATTTCAGGAGACACTCTGCCAGGTAGAGGAGGGTAATGGTTTGGTTTTGGAAGCACTTCACTTGGTGGCATGATTTGGCAAAAACGGGAAGAAAATGATTCTAAGATGCTTTATTATACAAAATGGGGCTGAGTTACCAAAAATCTGAGAAAGATCAATGTAACAAAAACAGTCGAAATTCAAGAACTAGAGCAACATGATAAAAAAACAGTACAAACATGGGGCTAAACTGACTTAAAAAGAAAACTAGGTCCTTACGTTAGATATTTTAACCAGATTACAGAAACAAAGTTGTGTATGAATGCAGGGACGATCTTCACACTGAAGGAACAGAAGAGTAGCATTTACATACCGATGAATGATTAGCAAATGAATACTTGTGCACATAATACATGGATGCCAGGGCATGAAGGTTAGACCGTTAACCCAGCACATACTGGATGGAGTTGGGTTTAGTGGGCGAGTGAGACAAGGAGTTCTGCACTCTATTCTCTCTGCTCAAAGGAGGTAAAGACTCCAGTACGCCCGATTACTTGTAAAAGATTCAAACATTGAAACATACCCAACTTCTGGTTCATCAGTAGCTGTGTTAGATAGGGCTGTACAATATAATGATATTGCCCGATAGAAACATAATACTGTCCATTTTGTTGTTTCATAAAAGAAATACTGTACAGCAGTCTTTTTGTTGTTCTTCATGCTTTGTCAAGGTGACCCAATTTCGTACAGAGAAAAGCACAGAATGAGGAGCTTGTACCTATCACATGGATATAACTAACTTTTACATTGATTTCTAATCATCAGTGTAATCTGGAGAATTCTGTTTGTTTGTAGCCTTCAGCGATTCATGGGTTTGATTCTATTGAGGCCGGTGTGTTCATGATAAGGTAGTGTTAGATTTCAGTTGTATATGGAATGCTAGTGAATTAAACAGTCTCTATCTCTATTGATAGCGTGTAGTTAGAGACACTAATTAGTAGGGGTGTATTTATAACACAGCCATATCCTTAGCGTGGAAGCTAAGGATTTCATTAAAATGAAAGTTGATTTAAAAAGCTGTATATATGACGGAATTTAAAACTCTGTTAAACAGAAAACAGTTTAACTTTTTTAACAATGTTTTTGAGGATTATCCGTTCAGAAAAAAAAGAGGAACAATAGGCTATCAGCCTAATGTTTGCAATTGCATATTTGCAAACATTAGGCTGATAGCCTAGTGTTCCTCTTTTTTTTCTGAACGGATAATCCTCAAAAACATGGTTCAAGAGCAACTTTTTGTCAGAATATCAATGAAATTTTGGGGGGAAGAGTAAGTTAAGTGTGTTTTCTATGCATTACATAAATGGAGTGAACACTTCAGTTTCACTTAATTAGATCAGGTGCAGGTACTTCTGGGGCAGGTGTTAAGCTGTGGTTGAGGTTGAAGAGTAGTGTTTTTTCAAAAGTGCAATTTTTGGGCAAAAAAACTTTGGCTCGGTGCCCACCCTGGCGAGAAATTCCTCCTTTTTCCAGAGCCCCTCACATATAGTATATTTTATATTTCCTTATATGCTTAGCCATTTTCACAAAGTTCCTAAATAAAAGGAGAAATAAAATTAAATATGAAAAAGTAGCTTTGATTTGCTGGGTGTATACAATTCAACATGTAATAAGTAATACTACATTCATGTGGTGGATGATGTGGCAGGAGTGACACATACTGGGAATTCCAGATGTAACATGGCCATGACTCACACAGACCTGACCTCCTCTCTGGACCTAAAAATATAAACATCACTTTTACTGAAATTTGGATTCTCTAATGTTAATGCAGCCCGTGGGTTGGGAATGAAATGTTTAAACATATATTTGGATACCTCAAAAGTGTCAAAAATAACGACTTCACGGTCCTGAAAAAAAGAAAAACACATTAAGCAGAGTTAACTTTCGTTTCCCTCCTCAGCACAATGAAAAGCGTTAAAGTATAAAGAACCCTCTGATTAATTCTAATGGTTTGAGAGCTCAGATGTCTGCAAATAGTTATTTATTCACTCACCACCAAATTCCTCCTCTTTTAGTCACTGTCACTGCAGTCCAACAGAACATAAAACGAGGGAACTGATTGCGTTTGTCTGATGGAGTCTGAACAGTGAAATGATATTGAGGTTACACCTCCTGTGGCCGAGAGACTGAGAACAAAGATGTTAGTTGTTTTATAGGGTTCTTGTTGACACCCAGAGCCAGTTTAGCTTCTGTTGACGATAACTCAAGCCATTTCCGACCTTAACTGAAATGTCCATCTTCTTCATTGACAGTGAACTTCTTGTTGTTTAGTAAAATAATTTTTTTTCAGTTTACACAGTCCTTACACTCAAATCCAGTGCATCTCAAATCCACCACCAATCATTGCACTTGATACAAAGTTAACCAATTCTTGATTGCAGACGGAGAGTTCAAATTTTATTTTATTCAGATTGTCTTGGTGTATGTAATGTTGTTTGAGGTAATTTTTTTGGAATCACAAGTTTCTTCCTTTATCCACAAGCTGTGGTGCAGCTGCTTGCTCCAGACCTGTTGAGTCTAACAGTGATACAACAGTTCCATTGGAGAACTATCTCAATGGTCCAGATATTGTCTTCACGTAAACAGTTGTTCAGTTTCAGGAGATCAGCAGATGTCATTTTATGTCTGTTAGCTATGAAAAATGGAAGCTGTAGTTTATACTGCTGTTATACTTTCGACTTCTCTGAGCTCAGAGGCATCTGGCATAGACTGTGGAATCATACATTGTGATCAGAAGAATCCACATTTTTTTTTGTAAGAAATTGATGCTTTGTGCTTCAGACCAAAGACAGGTGTACCACCCAGAGCTTTAAGTACAAAAGTACATAAGTACAAAAGCAATGTACTATCATGATATGGGGTTGGGTCAGTGCCCTTAGAATAGGCTATGTAATTTACACTTCTGTGATGGCAGCATTATTGCAGAAACGTACATTGAGACTTTAATGTTTTCACTGAAAATATAGACAGTAGTAACCTTGTTAACAATATCTTTAAACACATCACTGACAAAAAATGGGACAAAGCTGGAGCAATAGACAAAATAACCAAATATTCAAAGTGCCTCCTAGTGTTACTGAATGTGTTTTTTTTTTACTTTAATTCTGATCAGATTATACATACTTCACATTTTTAGCAGATGTTTTCATTCCTATTCTATATATGGTCCTTTCTCTTCTCAAAGAAAAAGGTGGAAGAGAGGGAATTGGATGTATGTTTAAATTGCCTATCATGAGGTACAGTGGCTTGGTGGGTGGTAGGCCTGCACAATATGAGGAAAATGTGCGATAAGTTTTCAACACTGCGATGATGCCTTGCAAGAAATGAACAACTATTTCAGTGTGTAATAGGGGTACACAATATGGACAACAGATCAACATTTTAAATTAGATAACACAAATTATAATAGTGCAGGCATCGTGTGGCTCATCAAAACATGTCACAAGCCCAAAGCTATGCTTTCCCCAGTGTGTTATTGGGAAAATAAGGTGCCTGTAAACTTTTTAATTCAAAGTCCTGGCTAATGAAGTGACCTGTCAAGCTCACCTAGGGCTCCATTTTACAGGCAAAGAATTCCATTTGCTGCCATTTTGACTGTGCATGTTTGATGTACTGATCAATATGTAACGGAACCTTTTTCAGTTTATTCATCTTGTTTAGTATGTTATTTGGTTTATTTAAAGTCGCTGCCAGCAGCAGTGACCATTTCAGCAACACACACAAGGTTATCTTAAGATTAGTCATATACTGTATATGCACTCAAGTCAATTACAATTTAGTGTAATCAATTAAACTAACACCCATGTCTTTGGCTGTGAAGGGAAACCAAAATACCCAGAGTAAACTCATGCAGAACCTCGCTTTACCTCTTTACCTCTTTACTTACGTTTTCACTTCTTACAGGACACTTGGGCTGGCTGCACTAATTTTTCCAGGCTAGGGTGCTAGGTGTGTGTCCACTATAAAAAAATAAACCATTGCCCAAATATCCTTCTATGCATGACATTTAACATCCAACTCTGACACTAGACTGTCCATCAAAACAGGGAATTCAGCTGTGCAAAGCCTTGTGTGGTCTGATGTCTGACTTACAATGACTTGTCTCTCTGTTTTTTTTTCTTTTCCTGAACTTTGTAAACATCTGATACTATCAGAGACATCTTTCTTACAGCCATATCAAAGTTATAAAACTGGCCACTGAGGCTAGACATGTAGTCTCTCAGTGAATACAGTAAACTCACAGCATTGCATTGATCGAATTCAGCTACTTGAAGTGCTGTGCTCAGACTTCTTTGGAATTGGGGTTGTACACAGGTTACAAAGAAATGCCATTTTCATTGTTTATGTCCCGGCCCTGTTCTGTACAGTTAAATTCTAGTGCTCATCATCAGCTAAACCTCTTAACACCAGCTGAATTTTTGCTATAGTTCAGAGAGAGTAACTTGCAATCGAATTTGTGGTTTTAGTGATTTTGGGGCATTTTGGGGCATTTAGATTCATTTGTTTTCATTAGGTTGGAATCCTGTAATGTGTAGAGTTTGCCAACATGAAGACTTTTTCCTCACTTTTATGCATGACTGCAGACCATAATATGTTATGACCTATGACTGGCAGTAGTTAATCATTTCAATCCTTTTTTCAAATTGTTTATGATTTCACAGCAGACTAGTTGTTCCTTAGCCCAATACACACTGTTGCAAAGTGGTAGGAGGGTGTTTCTTTTCCTGGCATTTCCTTATTTGTGTAATTAAATAATTCAAGTAATTCCATTATCAAGCTGCCCAAACATTTGGGTCTGATCTCTCAATGGTAGTCCATGTTCTGTAGGAAATGCAGTAACTGCATCAAACCTTTGCCATACCAAGTCATCCAGTCTAATACTCACACTCGTCCTCATACTGTTCTTTGAGCTGGGCATCAACAGTTCTATGATTGGTGGTCTGGTTAATGTAGGTAAGCATTCTTGTGCACAGATATGCATACATTTGCGTGCTTCTTGTCACTGTAATCTTGACAAATGAGATTGAATGTCCAGTCATTTTCTGAAATATCTTTCATGGAAAACAAAAACACTCCCTTTAGAGGTGGATTAATAAAGGTTCTGTCTTTAAGGTGACTTTCACCATTGCTTAATTTGTAACTGAAACTTTTTGGGTAAAAAATGCTTTTGGTGCTTATCTTGACCCTTAGAGGCATATCTGTTCTCACAAGGATCTGGCCCTTTTTTGGCCTAGTAATCACAAACATGGGTCTGTGCAGGCTCAGCACCAATAACCGCACCACATCTGGGCTTCTCAGCAGCTGGCGGCATCAAGGCAATGCCTTTTCCAGCATGATATCATTAGTTGAAGTAGACATAGGATTGGATCTGATTGATAGGAGCATCATCTGTGTTGATGTTTTAGTCACATTCTTTGTCACATATGCTAGTTCCTTTGGCTCCTCTTCGGTAGCCGCTGTTTGATTTGCTTCATCTTGGCTAGTGGAGCCCACAGAATGTCGTTTTGGGCACTCTCGTACGTTCTGGTGTCAGTCATTGTGATAATGAACTAGTAACATTTAACATTCATGGTAAAGACACCAATCAGAATGACAGCAGCTAGTACAGTTAATTTGTCCAGTCAACAGTCAGGAATAGAAATGACGTTTACAAAATGTAAAAGTAAATGGTTTACAAAAGTGATGTACCAAAGTCAAAACATGAAAACCAAGTGAATACAAAAAATCCAAACAACATCCTTAAATATTGTGCATGTTGGAGAGACGCCCTAAACATGGAGCTGACCTTCAGACACACATACAGAATCAGACCCATCCAGAGACCAGTGCTGACTTAAGGGGAGTCGGCATGTCAGGAATCCCGATTCCGTCTCTCTCTCTCCCCCTCGTTTCACGTCTCACTTCTTAAACCATTCACTCCTGGTCCCCTTGACACTGAACCCCACCAACATTTCTCCCAAGAACTTCCCCACGACCGACCACTTTACACCAATGACAAAATCCTAGACTCACGTAGGACTGACACAGGACTAGAATACCTAGTTGACTGGGAGGGTTACGGACCTGAGGAGCGATCCTGGACTAAGAGGACTGACATTCTCGACAAAGCCCTCTTAGACCAGTTCCACCTGACCCATCCCCAATGCCCCGCTCCCCGACCTAGAGGTAGACTCCCTCGTCCCTCTTCCCATAGAGGTAGACCTTCCCGTCCCGTTCCCGATAGGCCTAGAGGTAGTCTCACTCGTCCCTCTTCCCCTGGAGGTAGACCTTCCTGTCCTGTTCCCCCTAGGTCCAATCATAGTACCGCTCCGTCTCCTCCTTCTGAGACTCTCCCCGAGAGCAGAGCCACCCGTAGCACTTTTTCCCGCTCCCGCCCTCCCGGTGATGGTAACTCAAGGTCGTCTGTTGTTGTCCCCGGTGATGCCCCCTTGACGACCTCTTCGGGGGGGGCTATGTCAGGAATCCCAATTCCGTCTCTCTCTCTCTCCCTTGTTCGCTCAGACCCTCCTTCTAATCACCGCTTCTCTCCACACCAGATGCGGCTTGTTTATTCCGGGTCTGAGCCTCTCTCTATTTAAGCTCTACCTTTTCCCCTGTATGGGTGCGAAGTATTGATTGTTTGCCATCATACCGAGCGTTTATCCTAGTGATATCTTTACTGTTTCCAGCGTTTGCTACATTCTGTAAGTTTCCGTGTTTTCTCAGTCGGGTGAGTGTTTGAGCGTGATTATTTCTGAGTGTGATTTAATAGTAGTCTGTGTGTTCCTAGTGTTGCTCCCGCTCACCCTCTCCCCCTCCTTACCCTTCTCCCTTAGCTTTAGCTCTCTGTGTGTGTGTGTGTGCATGTGTGAGCCGTCCCCGTCCATTTATTGTCGCTCCAGTGTTTTGCTGAGTTCTCTCCCTTCCGTTTTCACTCCTTCTCCTGTCCCTGAGTCGCTGTGTGAAAAGAGCGTTTTTTGTTATTGTTTGTCAGCACAAGTGGTTAGTTTTTGGCCGGCTGGGGTTGAGTTAGGTCTCACCCTAGCCCGTCCCTCCGGTGCGCCCCCACCTGTGTCTGTCTGTCAGTATCTGTTCAGTGTTAGTACTAACATTTCCAGCTTTCTTATTAACAGCTCCTCTGTTGGTGAACTAACCCCTTTTCTAGCTGCCTGTACTAACCATCTTGCTATCTCCCTCCCTCTCTCTCGTTCCTCCCTCGGCTCGTTCCGTTGGCAGCCCCGTACAATTCACCGACTATCCGTGCGCCCGTTTCTCCTTTTTTCCTGTCTCCTTTCCCTGGCTGTCCCCGCTCCAGTTTTCCCTTCCTGTCTCCTTAGGATTTTGTTTTTGGTTATTGGTTTGCTCGGGTTGTGCTCTGTTTCTCTGTCCATCCTGGTCCCAGTTTCCATTCGTTCCCATCAGAGCCTCAACTCCATCCTCCTGCTCACACACACACCCTGCCACCTCACTGGTCTCTCAATAAAATTCCCGTTGTTCTGCATCCTTGTCTCCAGTACGCTCATTCAACCGTTCGTGACATGGCATCTCAGATACAGACATTTTTGGTAAGTTTAGTTTAACCCCTATGTTGGTTTTACATTTACCATTACATTTAAGGCATTTAGCAGACACCCTTCTCCAGAGCAACTTACAACTCAAACAGTCTTACAATCCAAGCAATGGTGGGTTAAGGGTCTTGCTTAAGGACCCAACTGTGGCAGCTTTTTTGGCTGAGATGGAATTTGAACCCTGGAGTCCAGTCCCTTAACCGCTAGGCTACCACAGTCCCGCCACAGTTTACCCATATATTGTTATTTTAAATATTATCAAAGCAGCATTTATGTTGCATTTACCATTGGTGTTTTGCTATTCATTAGTTCTTCCCTATCTTGTTATTATTTATTTTGGACTTAAAGGTATTTTATACAAGTTTCTTAAATGTTTATTCAATCCTAACTATAACAAAGCTGCACTATAGTTCATGGAATCAGGAACCAGTGTTTATGGAAGGGAATGACAAAGGAAATCATCATTTTTAATCATCATTTTATATTGATGCGTAAAAGTTTCTTTGGAGGTTTGAAGGTATGAAGTGTGTGTGTGTGTGTGTGTGTGTGTGTTGATTGATGCTATCTGCATCATCAGCACAGCGTCAGCGTGTGTCCATCAGGCTCCTGAGTGGCAGATTTAGAGATCGGGTGTGAGTGGCATCATTAAGCTGAAGTATCAGGCTAGGACTTTGTGTGTGTGTGTGTGTGTGTTTGTGTGTGATGTATGTGCTTACATTTTAGGGTAATCTTTAGGATTATGAGGGAATATTTTGCAGTATAGGAGTTAGATAAGTTTTACTTATACTGGAGCTCCACTCACCAAACCACAGCAGTTTGTGAGGCAATTTGTCGAGTTAATTGTATTATTTTAGGTTTGCTTATCAATCAGTATTTTTGGTTTAGTTTTCATTTTATGGACCTTACAGACAGATGTCTTATACAGAAGTTACTTTCTGGTGGGTTTCACTATTTGATATTCAGTTAGTGTTCTTTTCCTCAGAATGATTTACGGATGCTAGTGAGGGATGTGCGTTGTGCAGAACAGCATCTTTGATTTAATGGATTTAACGCTCCCCTGTTCTGTGCTCTCTCATTTTTCTCTTTGTGCATCTCAGGGGATTTCTTTGTATCATTTCGGGGTGAGTGTGCTTGACATTATTGAGAGAAACACAAACTTTGCATCTCTGGCCAAACATGGTGTGATGGCGGAACCTTACATCATCTGAGTTCTTTAAGCAATGGAAGCTTTTTATTTGGTCTGTTCTCTAATTAAATCTCAATGTCATATTTAGTCTATTTGACCCAGTTGGTAAGGATGATACAACGTTAGCATCTATTTAGGGCTCTGAGAGTTAGTACATGTAACGCACGGCAATGGAGGAAGTGGACTCAAGCGTGGCATTGCAGAAAGACAGGAAACTCAAAACCAATAGACAGTCCAGGATCAAAACACAGCTGGTGCGAAACAAAAACCAGGGTGCGAGCGGAGTCGGAGTTGGAAGACGGAAAACGGTCAGCAATGGTAAGAACCGGTGTGTGTAATTAGTGAGAGAATGAACAGGTGTGCATGATTAGTAGGCGGGTGAGACAGGGGCCTGGTGTGGTTGTGTGAGCAGTCCATGGATGTGACAGTGCCCCCCCCCAACAAAGGATCCGTACAGGGTGAGGTTGGCCGAGGCCTGAGGTATCGACATGCCGGGGCGGACTTGCGAGGGCAGCCTCGAGGGCGGGGTGCTGGGCGGTCCGGGTGACAGGCATGGAAGTCCCAGACAACTTGTCCAGTCGACAAGGTATTGCAGCTGGGCCCCACGCCTCCGGGAATCCAGGAGACAGTGGACCTTATATGCGGGGGCACCGTCAACCTTCACAGGTGGTGGCTCACTGTTGTATGAATTCGCCATTGGACCAGGGACCCAAGGCCTGAGAAGGGAAACATGAAAAACGGGGTGAGTGCGCATATGAGATGGAAGAGCTAACCGGTAAGTGACAGAATTGAGTTTCTTAATGATCTTGAAGGGTCCAATAAATCTGGGTTGCAACTTTCTACTTCCCTGTAAGTGCAGATTGCGGGTTTAGAGCCATACTCGGCTGAAAGTTCTGGGCTCCGCCGACGATCTGCCTGGTTCCGGTACCTCTGGACGACCTGTGTGATGTGGCGATGCACCTGGCTCCAGATGGTCTTGCTTCTGTTGAATCAGGCATCCACAACGGGAGCATCTGAAGGTCCCATGGAACAAATGGAGGTTGGTAGCCGAGGACACACTGGAAAGGCCTGTAGAGGAGTGACGGAGGGAGTTTTGAGCGATCCCTGTCCAGGGGAGGAAGAGTGCCCAGTCGGACAAATTTCCCAATTCCTGGTTGACCCTCTCACATTGCCCATTGGACTGGGGGTGGTACCCTGAGATCAGGCTGACAGCTATCCCCAATTTCTCCAGGAAGGCAGTCCAGACAGCGGAGGTGAATTGCGGACCTCAGTCGGTGTGAATCACCTCTGGGATCCCAAATAGGGAAAAAACCTGGTTACAGAGTGCTTCTGCTGTCTTAAAGGCCATGGGAAGCTTGGAGAAAGGGAGGAGCCCTGGAAAATCGATCAACGATTTCCTCAGAGCTGATGTTCTGTGCTGGTTCCGGCACCGCACGCCTGGATGATCTTCAGGCTCGGCGTTGCTCTGATGGTCTCCAACAGCGGAGGCAGATCCCACCAGAGTGCAGGAACTCCCTCCATCGGTTGG
>JAUZST010088189.1:0-19759 GCA_034779995.1 Parotocinclus haroldoi
GTGTGTGTGTGTGTGTGTGTGTGTGTGTGTGTGTGTGTGTGTGTGTGTGTGTGTGTGTGTGTGTGTGTGTATTTGCAAACCAACACACTAAAAAGCAACTACAGCAAAACGCTACTAAACTAAACGCTAGAGTCAAGCAGACTAATTTCTCACAGCCTCTGCATGCTTGTCAGTTTGTTCCACTCTCTATTCTGAAACAACTGCTTGCATCATAAACAACAAGAAATAAATCACAATGTCATATAAAGACATAAGAAATTCCATAAGAAATATGTGGCGGTCATTGTATATGGTATATCATATGGAATTCAACAACAGGGTACATGATTTGGACACATTATATATGGTATAACAAACCTGTATTCAAATATGCTACTCTTAAGGTGTATATATTAAGTCATTTACGTTTAATGGGTCACTGCACTGTGTCTACATTCTCTAAAATAAATCAATGTAGTCATAATCATCATCATTAAAAATATCAGATAAATAACATAAATAATGTCCTGACACAGCTAAATGAAAGCAAGCCCTAAACCCTGAATTAGCAACACAATGTACTGCTAACCTTACCTACATGCAGTAAAAACAAGGCCTGCAGCTGTGTTCTGTGCAGTAACAGAAACACTCAAATCTCTGTGACAAAAGGTCATATTTACTATTCAGCTGATAAAAATTTGTGTTAGTGTGAAAAATTTCGGCCACACATACATTTCTGATCTACAGATCTGACCCTCCAACTGGAACAGACAAATCAGACTGAGACCAGGCTGCATGAAATTTAAACTGTAGAGTTGAAAAATAACAGTCATTATGTTAAGTTTTGGATAAGATGGGATTAAGAGAGTCTGTTCCACACAAGTCCAAAGTCTAATCATTAACAGACTTTAAAATAGTCTGCAGAGTTACCTTCAAATATTACAGAATACTAAGAGTTACCTTCAGATATTACAGAATACTAAAGAGTTACCTTTAGATAATACAGAATACTGCAGTTACGTTTAAAGATTACAGAATACTATACAGTTACTTTTAGAGATTACAGTATACTTCAGTTACATTTTGAGATTACAGAATACTACAGTTACCTTTAGAGATTACAGTAAACTACAGAGTTACTTTCGAATAGTACAGTACACTACAGAGTTAGCTTTAGATATTACAGTATGCTACAGTTACATTTAGAGATTACAAAATACTACAATTACATTTAGATATCACAGTATACTACAGAGTTACTTCTCGAGATTACAAAATACTACAATTACACTTAGAGATTACAGAATACTACACAGTTACCTTTAGATATTACAGTATACTACAGAGTTACTTTTAGAGATTACAGAATACCACAGTTACATTTAGATATTACAGTATACTAAAGGGTCACACTTAGATAATACACTACAATTATTGGACAGTACTTTTTAGCATATGCTACATGGAGGTGTAAGACGCTGCCGTATGAAGACATCCTGCTTTACTGCTGTGTATTTTGTCAAAACATCGGAACTTCCATAACTGGATAAAGTACATTAAGTCAGTTTACTCAGGTCTTGTTTGAAAAGACCAGTCATTTCGTGAAATGTTGAGCTTAATGGGGATTTTGCGCACTGCCATTATGAGATCCACACTAATCTACTAACGTTATCGATAATCGAACTGCTCAACGACGCTTAGCTAGCTTAGCTATACTAAATGATGAAGGGAATAAGGTTACATGAGAGTCTAAATGTTGTTGGACCTCTCAGCAGGTTTAAGTTATGCTTATATATCAGACTTACCCTGAATAAAAGAACGGCTAGAGAAATGTCCTTGCGTAGCTCCAAACAACAGGAAATTAACTAGCGAACTCTTCTCGAGTCTGACATTCCCCAACTGGATCCTAAACAACACACTCAGTACGGATCCGTCATTTCTCCCGTCAAACACTTCAAATCCTGGATTGTAGTTCCTTTTAAAGTTGAGAAATGAGGAAAATAAATGTTATAAATGTTTGAAACCGCCGATGTCATCCAGGTGGATCAGAGAAACACACACGCACACACTCCCCTCCCAGCTATTACAAGCACTCGTTCTCCCAGCCCGGTCACTCACCTAACTAACAGGTTGCCAGATTGTGTTTCATGAATCTCCACAAACTCGAGCGCTTCAGCCCTTGGTTCCAGAATACATGGTAAATTCAAGTCAGGTTATATTTGTTTATACAGCACTTTTTACAAAGGGGAACTGTCTCAAAAGAGCTGTACAGCATTTTATTATCTTAAAAGGCAATTCCCATCCCAATTTTAACAAACCTAAGGCAACGTTGACAGCAAAAGTTCAAAAAGTTGTAAGGAAGAATCCTTGGGAGGATTTAGACTCTAAAAGGTTACCATCCTTCTTGCGTGGCTTAGAGGTCCTAGGTTCAATCCCATGGTGGAGTGGCCTGGGTCCTTTTTGTGTGGAGTCTGCATGTCCTCCCCGTGTCTGTGTGAGCCTACTACCGGGTACTCAGGTTTACTCCCACAGTCCAAAGATATGCGTGTTAGCTTAGCTGGTGTCTCTAAAATGGCCCTTAGTATGTGACTGTGTGTGTGTGCGTGCCCTATAATGGATTCTCTCTCTGCCTAGGGTTCTTCCTGCCATTGTGCCCAGAGTTGCAGGATAGGCACTGGCTGGCCTGCGACCCGGTGTGGTCCTTCTTAAAACGATCAGTTTATGTGATTTGTGAAATTACCAATTTCGAGTGTTCCTGTGATGTCATATGGTAATTAAATTTTTTTTTTAATGTTCCATCCATCCTTTATCTTCCTCTGAATTCACACCGGGTTGTGGGGCAGCCCACCCAGGTGCGAGGATCCATCATAGGACACACACACACACACACACAGTCACACACTTTAGGGACATCAATTACCCTAGCAAGCATGTCTTTGGACTGTGGGAGTACCCTGAGTAAACTGGAGTACCCGGAGTAAACCGACAGAGACACAGGGAGGACATGCAGACTTCCAGTTTTTAATGGTTCATCTGTTAAAATCAAACATTTGTAAAATTCACTGTTGTATGTTGTATGTTCTTGTAAATAGAACTGCTGGACAATCTGCTCCTGTCCATGCCCCATCACTGTCAGTGTGTTTTTACAGTATTGGGTGATCATACACCCTACGCTAATTATTGGTGTTCTTAGACTGCTCTTTGGTCTTAGGCATGGTGGAGAGGCTGAAGTGTGATTGATTAAGTGTGTGGACAGGTGTCTTTTATACAGGTAATGAGTTTAAACAGGTACAATTAATACAGGTAATGAGTGCAGAATAGGAGGCTTCTTAAAAACTAACAGGTCTGTGAGAGACAGAATTCTTGTTGGTAGATAGGTGACCAAATACTTATTTTATGCAATAAAATGCTGTGCCTCATAGTTGAACTGTACCTACAAATAAAAATTACAGACCTCTGAATTCTTTGCATTCAGGGAAACTTGCAAAATTGGTATCAAATGTGTATTAAACACTTATTTTGTTGGTCTGTGTATATGAATAAGTGAAAAGTACTGAGAAGTCAATGTGTAGTACTCTCATCCAAGTTGGCATGCTTCTGTTCATCCCCAGGTGTATATCACTTGCTACTCAATCACAATAATTGACTTTGCATCTAATTTGCATAATTAAACAACTTTCTTTGACTTTTTATTTGCTTTTCTGATTATCTTGTTGAAATGAAACCAAATGCTCAATTTTAGTGGCTTCATGAGTAGTGTATCTACAAGTCTAAGTAAATAAATTATTTTGTGTCTGTGTGTGTGTACAAATTGGTATGACACACTGAGGTAGTGTAAATACTGTGTATTGTACTGTGTGGAGTCTGCATGTCCTCCCCATGTCTGAATGGGTTTACTCTGGGTACTCTGGCTTCCTCCCACAGTTCAAAGACATGAGAGTTTAGTTCATTGGTGTCTCAATAGTGGCCTTTAGTGTCCTATGGATGGATTGGAGCCCATCTAGGTTTGTTCCTGCCCCTGCGCCCAGAGTTGCAGGGTAAGCACCGGCTGGTCTGTATGGATTATGCAGAATATAATAGATGGATGAATGGATGGCTGGATGGATGCATGAAGTAAATACTGTAAATAATGGTTATTATTAAGTGTAGCACTTATTTAAATCATTTTACTAGTGGCTAATAATGAACTTCACACATGTATTTATTGTTGTGATCTATTGGTTGACTGTGTTGACAGCTTATATACTGACCGTTGCACATAAGTGAGCCACTGGAGCCAAACGCGTACATGCAAAGAATGCCAATAACTCAACTTAATAACTTAATAACAATTAAATTTAGAGCCTACTCATCTTTAAAATCAGTCGGTAAACTACCAATCTGGCAACTACCAATCCAGCACCTTTGTAGGTCGCTGTAACCTGGTGACGTCAGCAACGGAGACGCACAGATACCTGCCTGTCCGTCAAAAGCAGGAAAAGCCAGATTAGAGGTTAAACTCTGGTGGCGTTTAAAACCGAGTTAAATTCAACTCTTACAAAACAGTAGTCTATGTCAACATTACGACCTGTCAAGTCGTGAAAAAACAGCTGAGAATATTTATTTAAGACTATTATATCAAAATATTGGTGGTAAAATAACAAGACCTTACGATCATTTGTCAGAATGTGAATGTGAATGGAGCAATATCTTTATCTAAGTTATGTTATTTTACGTGTATAAAAACTACAGTTATTCTACAATACCTTTCATTTCCTTTAACTCACATCAACGCATTAAAATAATGTCCTGTTTTAATGGATTCCAAAAAAACCAAATGCCATGTTAATACATCAATCAGACATACATATTCGGAAAAGGTATTAACAATAGTAATTTAGTTAAATATAGTATGACATGATACGTGAAAACTATTAAATCTTGATTGCATGAATGCTTTTTTATTAGTTACACAAAGCACCTGAAGTCTATTGTGATATGAATGAAATGAATAAAAGATAACTCCCAGTGCAGGCATGGAGCACAATTCTACCTATTTACCATCCATGTGTGTGTGGTGTACTGTTGGTGTACAGTACAGAAGTTCCATCAACAAAGACAGACAGACAGACAGACAGATAGATAGATTTTTTACTTTACTTTATTGATCCTGGAGGAAATTTAGCAGCCAGAAGCTATATTCACAGTACAGCACATTCATATGTACATAATGTACATAATGGACAAAATAGAGTCCAGTCGTAAATGTCCACGATCAGAATAGGGGAATTTCAATTGTGAATTCTTTTTTTTACTGGAAGTATGGAGGAAAGGTGTACAACAAAATGCATAGAGCAGTTGTTTTAATGGTCACATACTATACCTGTTTTAATCAAGTTCCCTGGTGTCTTAATTAAATGTCTGTGAGATGCTGTGTTCAAAATTCCAGACCAGAACACCCATCTCACCATTTGAGTGGATTTAGATGATAATAAGCCCATTAACCCGGAACCCGAGGTGACCAAATACCAGAGAAATCTCAGTAAACAGCCTAACAATACTAAAAGAAAAATGCTTGCTGTTTTACCTCTTAAATTGTTAATCATAATTAATTTTCAGCTGCCAATAAATTGTACTGTGGTATTATACTAGTTTTATTGTTCTTGAGACCATTTTTATTTGGTCCCATGAATAATTCAGTGATTACATAAGTACTTTGAATACCTGCCTACAACTCAATTATCAGGTTGTAAGAAAAAGTAAAACTATTACCGTCTTATCTTCATCTGTCATCAAGGATTAAGATATACCACACCCAGTCAGCACAACATTATTTGCAGTGAGAATGATTTGAGATTGCTTATTGTTATGTTGCTTTATAAACCCTCTCTGTTTGCAAATTTAGTTACAAATTAACTCATGTTATTTGGCAGAAAATAGTACACAAAAGGCAAATTTGGGTTTGCTTGGGAAAGGTAGGTTTGCATAACATGATTATTTGTAGGCATGTAGTTGTGACACGTTAGAAGTTTTTGATGATGATACTGCAGACACAGGGTGTCAGGAATGTCGGATTGCTGCAAAACTCAGCATGCAGTTCTGTCACAGGCAGATATGTAAGCCATTACAGGTGTGATCTGATTGGTCCTCCACTGTCCTAAAAGGCAGAGAGGTGCATGATTGGACTGAGAGAAGCATGATGGTATTTCAACAAATTGCCTGCTATTTAGTCCATTCTGAACTAGCTGTTAGGAAATGGTGACAGCGGTAGATCTGTAAGAGCACGAGCATACATACACACACACACACACACACACACACACACAAGGCATACAGGCTCTGGACGGCCCACACATACCACCAGTAGAGAGGATCGAAAGATCCACCAACCAGCATTTTGCAACCTTTTCCAGTCTGATAAGCATTAACAGCTGACAACTGATTTAGACATGTAGGCACATGCTCTACAATGTCAACCTTTCCTTTCCAAAGAAGCCACCCTTGGGGCTTGCTTGTCCAGTCTCTTGTTATATCAAAACTAGATTATGGCGCTGGTCTTCTGATGCATACAATCGGAACCCTACAACTGATTACGAATGCAGTTTTCAATCTACCCAGATGTTCTCATGTCACACCAGTGGTGCATTCACTTCACTGGCTCCTTCACTGTAGCTGCCTGTGCCCGATTCAAATCCCTGATGCTCACTTACAAAAGCAAAAATGGAACAGTACCTCGTACCCTCAGATACAAGCTTGCCTCGACTAGATCATCCATGTAAGATGACAGGAAGACAAGCATCAAGACTCTTCTAGGTGGTGCCTAGGTGGTGGAATTTATGTCCACGAAGTGTCAGAATGGCTGAGACTACAAACTCACCTCTTCACTCAGCACTTCAGTGAAGACTGAAACTGTAAACCAAACAAACAAAAAACCCTTGCTTGTGTATGGGTTGACTCTATCCACATTAGATCCAGGTTGTGGTTGGATTGTGTTCTTAGGCTATTGCTTATATTTTTGTACTTACAGTTTTAGCTACTGGGAAGAAAGCAACGCACTTTTTGTAAGTGGCTCTAGATAAGTGTGTCTGCTAAATGTAAATGTTTTTTTATCATACAATGAAACACTCACAAACACGTTGTGAAGATCAGAACAGATTCCTGTTCTTAAGATACACTCAAATCTAATTGGCTACTCCTTTATATTAACTGCTAATGTTTTAGATCCCTGTACTTTTGTCACTCATATGTAAGATTGTATCTTTTTTATGCAATAAATATATTTTCAGATATAATATTCAGATATATATATATATATATATATTTTCATTCTTTAATTGAGTTCTCTTTATTTTAAGTCTCTGTGTAAAAATCTGATGATATTTTAAGTCATACGCAGGCAGAAGTTTCGAGCGCCACTGTTGCTTAGTGTGTAGAGCCACCTGCTGGAAATGTAGTTCAAATGTGGATTGAAATGTGAAGATCAGGTGGTGAGTTTACTGAAGCATGAACCGCATCTATTGGTGCACTGACAATGCTGTGCCTGTGACCAGTGAAATATAGGTTAGGCTCCAGACCATGTAATGCATCTAAATATACTAAAGGACCAAAAAAGAGATGAAAAAAAAAAAAAAAAACAGTGGCTCTGTGGGAGTTGCGTTTTCCGTCATCCAAACACAGGTGACACCTTCAGTACACACCCCTGTCTCTGCCTGGACCATTTTCAGTCTCTTAGCAGAATGAAATTTGTCATCTCGGGCACCCATAAAGTGTCCTGCCATTGACAGACACTCCACCCTAAGCACACATCTAAAATAACAAAGGAGGCTGTGGCCATTCTTGATTGGCCCAGCCACAGCCCTGACTTAAACCCAATTGAGCATCTTTGGACATACCTGAAAATGGCTGTCTACCAACATTCACCATCCAACCTGACAGAACTGGAGAGGATCTATAAGGAAGAATGGCTGAGAATCCCCAAACCAATTAGTGAAAAACTTGTTGCATCATTCCCAAGAAGACTCATGGCAGAACTAGCTCAAAAGGGTGATTCTACTAATTACTGAGTACAAGGTCTGAATACTTATGACCGTGTTATATTTAATGTTATTCTTTAATAAATTTGCAGAAATGTCTACATGAGAAATGAGAAATAAACTTTATTGATTTTAGCAAATTGAAAGGGGTTTGAATATTTTCCGTACTCACTGTAAGTTCAGGACATCTTGCCACATTGTCACATTGTCTCTTATGTCAGGTCCTCCAACTGGCATTTTTCACCAGGATAATGCTCACAAACGGCAGCTAAATGTCATCTTATATCCAGGCTAGGGGCTGTCTAACAGGCTATTAGAACCTCCCTTTATCTGTACAGTTTTCGGTAATAAATGTATCCCTTTGCTCCGATATTGTAATCACTTATAAAAAAAAAAACATAATTACATCCACACAAAGTTTCATTCAATACCAACAGATCCTCTTTGGTTCACTTTTTTTCTTCAGTGAGTGGATTTTGTGTGACAGCAATAGTTTAGGCATTTATGCTTCCTATTGCACATAGCAAGTACATATTACAATAATTACACTGCTCACAAAAATTAGGGGATATTTTAATATGAATGCGGAGAGAATTCCACCAGAACTGCTGGATAATCTGATCCTGTAGTGACACTGTCAGTGTGTTTTGACAGTCTTGGGTGATCATACACCCTACTGAACAGTCAATGTGGGGTACTCTCATCCAGTTTAACATGATTCTTTGAATTTGCCTAATCAAACAACTTTCTTTGACTTTTCATTTACTTTTTTAATTATCTTGTCTAATGCAATAAAATCAAATGTTTCTTTATTTAATTTGATCGCTTCGCATTATAATATCCCATAATTTTTGTGAGCAGAGTATTTCTTTGACAGCTAAATATTTTGGCAGTATTAAGATTGGGAAAACATGAGTAGTGTCACACGTACAGCACTAAAAGATTTAAAAAAATAAAACAATCAATCAATAAATTGACTGGATGTGTAGATATAACATTTAGCTAGGGACACAACCAATCCACATTTTCCTGGAGAATTTGATAAACAAATAAACAAACAAAAAGAAAAAACTAACCACTTTAGCACGAGAAAAAGCATTCTTTTCTTACTGAAGAACCATTCAAAGTAATCTGTACTTTTTTTTGTATAAAAATAATCTCTAATGTGAGTAAATAAGGAGTTCAAATACTGATACTGCAACAAAATATGCTATTGTATTGTAACAGCTTCACCAAATTTAAATAAATTCCCTAGCTCAGCTTTTAAAAACGTCCTTAATCTCGAATTTACCGTAATGTCCCCATTGCAGAACTGTGAAATCAATTGCACCCTCTGGTGTAAAAAATAAACGCAACTGCATTAAACGGACCACATATGAAAGAGTTTGGAGTATTCGTTTCCTGATACGGAGTTCATGATTTGATTTTCTCACAATTGTTAGATTTGCTCTCAATAAAATGCATTCGTTTTTATTTTTGAGGTTTAAATATTGAATATTTCTTGAACACTGCTCACAAGAATTAGGGAATATATCAAAATGAATATGAAGAAATAAAAAAAAAGCATTTGATTTTATTTCATTAAACTGGTGTGTACACTCACATCATGCTAAACAAAATGCTAGACATTGACTGTTCAGTAGGGTGAGACTGCCTAAACACAGTGACAGTAATGGGAAAAATAATCTTAGTATCATGCAATTAAAATAACTTTATTAACTAGAAATAAAAATAACTACACAACATATTAAATGTGAAAATAAGACACTTATTATAGCCAGTTTGTCAAACAAATTTTGTATCGTGTGTTTGTGAAAAAACGCTATATAAATGCCTTCAGTTACCTTAATGACCCCATTACATCATAATGAGAAAGCTATTAAAGAACGTACTGTAGGTGATATAGGAGTACACCCTCTGGTGGTCAAACAGTGTAACAACATTAACAGACGTGCAGAAAGAGAGCGCACTTCATATCGCATCGCGATGTAAAGAAAAGGCACACAAATAATTACTTTTGACAATGAAATAATCAGTCACCACACCCATTAGCCAAACCTTTTTTATTTGCTGAGTTCCACAGAAAAAAAAATTGAAGCCATATAAACAGATGTGCGTACAAAGTTCATAATATTTGTATACTAAAGTTTTTGTCTTGTAGTTTGAGAGTTAAGGAAAAGTAGATAACAAAAACATCTTCCCATTTGAAAACGAGAACAGGAACGTATGAGAAAGTGTTTGCATACGTAACAATGGGGCTGTTGAAGATGGAATGTTCTAAGATGGAAATGCGCTGGAGCAATGGCACTTTCTCTGCAGAGGTCTGATCACATGCTCACATATGTCCTATACAGATGTCATGGTTTAAGGCAAGTGTGTGATCAGTCATCTGCAACAAAACAGTAATAAAAAAGTTTTTTTTAAAGCTACTTATTGCTCCTTGAAAGAATACAAAAACGAGGTTAAGGTAAAAAGTGGGGAGGGGGGGGGGAAGCATTTACATTCATTTACGCATGTTTCGCATGATGACTACTACATGAAATTTGAACACTGATGAGAGTAATGCACTTACAAATTGTGACTGACAATAAAAAAATGTGTTATTGTCAAAAATGTCCATGATGCTTAGTTTCTAGCAGATTGCAATATCTGTACAAGACTCATTCCATTATCTGTACAAGTGCCGTACTGGATTGGTTCTTTCATGGTATTTACACCTGGTACAATGCTGGAGAAAAACGCTGGTTCATATGACCTTCATGAGTAAAGGAGCTCCAGGTAATTACTGAGTCTTCATAAATCAAACCTTAAATCATATCCATTAATAGTGGATCAGGACAGCTCACCTTCTCGTTTCTGATCCTGAATCAGCATTCTGAGTACGAGAGCCGGCCAAACCAGGAAGAAAGTGGCTGCTTTTTTTTCTTACAGACGTCTCAAGTGCATTAATCAAACAGCAATCACATGGACTCAAATACTCTCACCGGCTTAAGTTTGTAAACAATGGCCCACTTCGCAAGTTAAGCACCATGACTAATTATTATTATTTCTTTACGTGTAGCTCCTTTACGGCATGAGTAATGCCTAAATATACAAAAGCAACAATGTTTGAGGCAGAAAGGAGATCTTTCTGTCACAAGATCGAGCTGCTGGTTTCTAATATATAAATATTGAACAAATCCAGGTAAAAATGACAGTCCTTTCAAAAGATCGCACGGTGAGTCTGCCACTCGAGTCCTTTGGATTCAAAAGCAAAACTGTAAGAAGGTCCCTAGAGTAGAGAAAGTTCTAGCTGTAGTACCTCACTGAGGCTGTGCAACGTGCACCGAGAGGAATGCACTCAATACAGAAACGAAAAGGAAGTGGAAAAGAGAGGATGGAGGCGGCAGAGTAGCCAGATAACAAACATGATTATAAAATACACAGCCCACGGAGCACCGCTCAAGTCCAGGATGGCTTGAAGTGTGCCTTATAAGTTATTTGAAATGAGAACTCCTCCTTACTGCTTTCAGTTCCAGATCAGAAAAAAAAACTGAATCGGCCTTGTTTCAAACTGAACTATGTCACTAGAATATAGCTGTGCCTTTATTTTGCTACAGTATTGCACATTCAGTACAAATAATTACAAACGCAGGGTAAAATTTAGCCTAAAGCAGGTGGGGACAAAGCGATTTGAATAAACTGGAAAATCTAAAAAGCTTACTACCAGCCAAGGTTCTGCTCAGCCGTAACGCTCAGTTTTTATCGTTACACCTTTTTTGTGACATTTTCTTCCATTCGATTGGAAGTGTATGAGCATAGAAATGTTTGGTTGGTCCAAATGATTGTTTTTTGTTAAGAATGTTTGCCATTTCTTTAGCTGTTAATACCTGACTGGGTTTAAGAAATGCTATATATAACTTATGTATAACTTATGACTTCTGTTTTGGATGGGGAATATGGTGTAGTGTTCCCTCGTACATCCTCAGATTAAAAACAATCAACCAAAAGGCCAAAATAAAGATGGCAAATTCCTGCCATTACATTATAAAACGAGAATGTCTTTGTTGTGACAGAATGCGACATAAGGCAAATCAGATTGGTGAAAAGGCCCACAGTCTTAACAGGAGGATACCGTCCTTAGTTTTTGGTTGTTTAGGTGTTAGTAGGAGGAAATGTGTCCTAAATCAGTGGTGCAAAAGAGCAACGGCTATCCAAAGCACCCAGTGTGCGGGGCTGGACTCTGTGGCACGGAGGCAGAAATGGGAAAGGATCATCTAGCAGGTTCCACTGGCAGAGTAGGAGAACTTAGGAAAGTGGGGTCTCCTTTCACTGTCAAATGGCTCCATGTTTTCATCTGAAAGATAAACAAGAAAAGACCCTTAGTGATATTATGGATCGTTGTGTTATTTGCATTTTTTGTTGTCCTGTATAATGTAATCTAATAATGTGTTACAGATCTGCCACGAAGATGTGTTCTATAGAATACCACTACCAAATAGGCTACAGAAAAAAATAGCTGGGAACATGCAAATAAATCAAATATACAAACTTGTATATGTTTGCATGTACAAACAGGTGTGTGTCATTTAACGACCGCATTACATTCTGTGGAACAGGCGAAGGACGTATTTTTCAACTACGGTAAAGTAAATATAAAGGGTATTTTCACAAGAAAACTGTGTGCAAACGATACGTAAATGCGTCCACTGAAAACACAAGTGGAATGTTACTATAAACACAGCATTTCCAATTCATGTAAATGTACAATAATTACAGAAAATAATGGAATGTACTGTTTCCTGTGGTAGAGGAAAGCCACTAATGAGGATGGTATGATGGACCTTATATATATACATGCATACATACACACATACATACACACACATACATACATACATACATACATACATACATATATATATATATATATATATATATATATATATACACACACACACATTTTTTTAAATACATCTCATCCAGTAAGGTCCACTTTAGTGTTAAACCCCTTAATCTATTCAGTGTTTAACAGCCGTAGTTTTACATATAATATGCCATATTCTGTTCAACAGCCATAGTGTTTAAACACACACACACACACACACACACACACACACACACACACACACACACACACACACACACACACACACACACACAGCTAAAAAAAATAAAGGGAACACTTAAACACCACAATATAACTCCAATCAAACTTCTCTGATATCAGACAACAGGTGGAAATTATTGGCAATTAACAGAACACACTTCCCACTTCTCAGTACCTATGCTTTCTGGCTGATGTTTTGGTCACTTTTCAATGTTGTTGGTGCTTTCACATACATGATACCATGAGACAGACTCTACAACCCACACAAGTTGCTCAGGTAGTGCACAGGTCATCCAGGATGGTACATCAATGCGGGCTGTAGCAAGAAGGTTTGCTGTGTCTGTCAGTGTAGTGTCCAGAGGTTGGAAGCGCTACCAGGAGACAGGTCAGAACACCAGGAAACATGGAGGAGGTCGTAGGAGGGCAACAACCCAGCTGCAGTACCGCTACCTCCGCCTTTGTGCATGGAGGAACAGGAGGAGCACTGCCAGAACCCTGCAAAATGACTTCCAGCAGGCAAAAAATGTGCATGTGTCTGCACAAACGGTTAGAAACCGACTCCATGAGGATGGTATGAGGGCTCGACGTCCACAGCCCCAACACCGTGCAGGACACTTGGCAGAGAACATCAGGATTGGCAAATTTGCCACTTGTGCCCTGTGCTCTTCACAGACGAAAGCAAGTTCACACTGAGCACATGTGACAGACGTGACAGTGTCTGGAGACGCCGTGGAGAACGATCAGCTGCCTGCAACATCCTTCAGCATGACCGGTTTGGCAGTGTGTCAGTAATGGTGTGGGGTGGCATTTTTTTGGAGGGCCGCACAGCCCCTCCATGTGCTCACCATGGGTAGCCTGACTGCCATTAGGTACCAAGATGAGATCCTCAGACCCCTTGTGAGACCATATGTTGGTGCAGTGGACCCTGGGTTCCTCCTAATGCAGGACAATGCTAGACCTCATGTGGCTGAAGTGTCAGCAGTTCCTGCAGGATGATGGCATTGAAGCTATGGACTGGCCCGCCAGTTCCCCAGACCCGAATCCGATTGAGCACACCTGGGACATCATGTCTCGCTCCATCCACCAACGTCACATTGCACCACAGACTGTCCAGGAGTTGGCGGATGCTTTAGTCCAGGTCTGGGAGGAGATCCCTCAAGAGACCATCCGCTAACTCTTCAGGAACATGCCCAGGCATTGTAGGGAGGTCATACAGGTCCGTGGAGGCCACACACAATACTGAGCCTCATTTTAACTTGTTTTAAGGATCAGCCTGTAGTGTGTTTTTCCACTTTTATTTTGTGTATGACTCCAAACCCAGGCCTCCATTAGTTAATGAATTTGATTTCCACTGATGATTGTTGTGAGATTTTGTCAGCACATTCAACTTTGTACAGAACAAATAATTCAATGAGAATAGGCCATATTACATATAAAACTACAGCTGTTAAACACTGAATAGATAAAGCGGACGTTACTCTGCCATGGATGAGACATGAAAATTTTTTAAACAAAATATTTTTTCATAATTAATTGCATTCATTGCATTTATGTTCCTTTAAATTAGTAGTCAAATATGTACTTTTAGGAGGTTACACGTGTCTAAAAAGCTAGCCCATCGTGACCTTGGCTATCTTAAATATTTAAACACTTAAATATTTGTGGAGGCAATTACTTTATGCTAAAATGCATGCATTAGCCTCTTAAGCTTTTGGAAAGATGTTGGGGCATATGGGGAAATATAGTGAATTTGCATGATGTTGTCTGAACATCTACTCAGCAATCCAGGAAAGACTTTACCGCTGTGTTTGTGCAAGTGTGATGACATTTAAGATCAACATTTTTATCTTTTCACTAAAGTAGGTTTAATAACACCCCTGCTTCAATTGTTACTTAAAGTATAAAGTGTATTAGAATTGTTCTCCACTTTCTATTTCCTAATATTAACTTTTGCTAGTCATTTTTTAAATTCGAAGTGATGGGCGAATTGTTCCAATCTGAATATTTAAAAATGTGAGGACTGAATCTTGAATCTATCTGGACAGCATTTTGATATCTGTCAATGTGCTACTGGAGGTTAGTTGCAGTTCTATCAATACAAAATTTAACAGGGGTTCCATATTTCCAGTAGGGGGCAGAGTTCACACATAATGTGATCCGGTATAAAACCTGAGCAACTCCGCATATGTTACTGGGAATTTAACAAATTCAGATTTCTGTGAGAACATGGTGGCAAGTTGGGCTGACTTGGTTAAGGAGTCGGATTTTATATGTCAGAAAAAAGTTATGAAGCTGAAAGCTGTAAAATCAAAACATCACTCGTGATTACGTATGACATCATTTTTGTTGTCATTAATTTGTTATTCAGGTTTATATTTGGTTTGAGAGATGAGTATAGAGGTGCCTAAAAAAGAGGAATGTTCTATCTAGTATTATATCCTTATATTATATATAAGTTTTGTAGGCTAAGTTTACATCTATTGCTTAAAAAATTATTGTCTAGGGCCGTGATGGAGATGGTCTTTAGAAAGACTGGGTTTTGAAATAACGAGATGGATAAAAGATTGAGAGAGATAGCACAAACTTCTCAAGAACTAGAGCGAATGGTGCTGCCATGTGTATTCGGACGTCTATGTAGTAGCACTGACATCTTGTTATGGGTTCAAAAGCATCTATTTTAATTGGTAGATTTGAAATTAAACCGTGGTTGATTAGTTTGTTATTATAGTCCAACTGCTTGCATTTTGAAATGGGGGGAATCTGCTGCATCTCCTTTATACTAATAGGCAGTAGCTGGGTTTCCATGCGAACATTTAGCAAAAAGTACACGCATTTACTAAAGTACGGCAGAAATAAATGGGAATTAAATCAGTTTTCATCCAATACAGTTATGTGAATGAACTTTAGATGACCTAACATATTACGATAAGTAATAGTATCAAACAAGAATGGAGAGATCGTTATAACCATTTACAATCCTGAAATGTACGCGTGGTGGTTCACCACGGCATCTCGCATGATGCAGCGACTACCTTGAACACATTCCACCTCTTCATTCATTCATTCCTTAATTCACTTATCCCTTTAATCAGGTCTCCATTACAGTTTAAACAAAAATGATTACACTGAGCCGGCTTGACTACTACATCATATCTAAATGTAATGAAACTGATTTTGTTTTTTGTCTGATCAGGTGGAACAAAATTATGTGACTTGATCCACCAATCACAGCATGGTAACTCACCAATTATTTGGAAAAACCTTTTCCATCACCTATTTCCACATTTCGGCTTTAGCGATATTCTAACTTTTCCACCTCATCCTGGCATAAAACTATTCTTGCGATATTCAGGTGGTTTTTTTTGGGTGACTTTTTCTATTCAGGTTTTTCTTTGAGCCCTACAGTGGATTGGCAAAAACTTGATGAATGGAAAATCCATTGGTGAGTTCATAATGTTTTGTGATTTTTCTCCCCAACAATTCACAGTTGCAATAAGCGATGTCAAATGGCAAATGGTAGCCCAGGACTCGTGAGTGAATTTGCCTAGTTCTTGTTCATTTTCTGACCAATAATTTAACGCTTAGGATCATTAAAAGCTTATCATTTAGCAATTTTGGTCCAATCTTCGTCCAAGAGCATATAGCTATGAACGTGTATAGAAGTATAAATGTGTATGTATGCTACCTTCTCCAGGCGGTGTGATAGTGATGGTCTGTCCAGTGAATTCCTCGTCAAAATACCTTGTGTCTGTTTCTGAGGTAACCTGGGGCTTAAAATGAGGGTGCAGCTGAAAGAGAAAGAGATATATAAAATTAAATTGTTACACTGCTTGCTTCCACTTTGTTGTATGTGCTGGAGAAAATCTGCCTTTCATGTTGCAGTGGACAGACAGTCCATGTTGACACAACAGTCACAGCTGTCGTCTGCATTGGGGAAACTACAGGGAGAGGTGTAACTTCAAGCAGGGGATTAGCATAAGACCAGCCCTTATTTACAGTGGGAGCTACAGGTAAGGACGTGGTCATTTTCAAATCTGTCTTAGCAATCGTGTAGGCTCTGTGTTTCATGTTATACCAGTGATCAAGGTTGTAACAGGTTCTAAGGCTCAAGGATGAAAGAACATGCTATTTATATTTACAAAGACACAGAATAGAAAAAAAGAACAAAACTGAGACAGTAGGCACTTCTGCAATAACTAGCACAAGGCTGCAACAGTCACGTTTATACGGAATTATTATCTCTCTGTGCTTTACAATGGATCTCGAGTTGTACAAGCCTAATGTTTACTTTCATTAATTTGAGTTTATGAGCATTACTTATTTACATGGAACGGAAAAGACACATTGGTTAAAGTCCAGGGATCAAATCCCACCTCTGCCAAGCTACCACTATTGGGTCCTTGAGTAAGTCCCTTAACCCACAGTTGTTTAAATTGTAAGACACTTTGTACGCAATCATGCATAAGAACGAAGATATTTTTTGCCTGTTTGCTAACATGTTAAATGCTTCTGCCTTCTGATCCTTGATACATGTCTTAGTGCTAAGGTGAAAATGTGTTCAAGATTGAGTAAATTCACAAGTAAGATCAGGTCACAGAGCACAGGAGAGATTGGGGTGCTGATCTCTACAAGAGCTACAATTCTACTGCTCACAAACATTAGGGGATACTTGAATGAAATCCTCCATAATGACGTATTCCCTAAATTTTGTGAGCAGTGTATTAACATAAAATATTGTTCATTGTCAATTTGATAACAATATATCATTAGATACAAAATATATTTTCAAAAATGATATTTAATTTTGGGGCAGCACGTTATCTTGGTGGGTAGCATCGCTGCCTCACAGCAAGAGGATCTGGGTTCAATCCCAGAGTGGAGCGTCCTGGGTCCTTTCCGTGTGGAGTCTGTATGTTTTCGCCGTGTCTGCGTGGGCTTACTTCAGGTACTCCGGTTTCCTCTCACAGTCCAAAGACATGCGTGCTAGGTTTGTAATTGGTGTCTCTAAATGAACCCTTAGTGTGTGTGCCCTACGTCTAGGGTTGATCCTGTACTTGCGTCGTGGGTTGCCAGGTGGATTAAGTGGAAGATAACAGAAGGATGAATGGATAGAGATTTCATTTTTTATTACTTACAAATCCAAAATGCAATTCAGAGGTATTCCTAATAATGTAATAATGTTTTCATATCAAGGAACAGCACTTAATATACCTCCCAGCCCCAGTGTTAGGGAAGTGTACGGACTATTACATTCACCCTAGATCCCTGAATTATCTCCACATTGTTCATCCTCGACTATAAATCATAAACGTCATATTACTGGATATTACTTTCTCAACCTAAAAGCACATGAAGATGGAGTCCAAAACTGCACTGTGATATATTACATGTGATATAAACAAGGAAGTGTTTGATTGTGATGCACATCATCTTGGGACCTTGAACTAACAAGACAAATAGGCCGGTTTTTGATTTAAGTCTTTAAAGCATGAAACAGACTCGTGTCTTTACCTTTTTCTCATAGACATCCTGCCATACAATTCCAGCAAAAAACTTGTGCTGCATGATCTCCTTCGCGTCATCAGGCCCGCCACCTAACCTGAGACACAAATCATTGTGGTGTGGTCATTAAAACAATAGTCCAAACAGCCTAATACATCTAACATCATAGCAGGTGTTTGTAAGAAACACTATTTTGTTAGGTATTATATACCGGTAATAAACTGTTAAGCAGCTCATCAAACCCCTACTTAAATAAGCATGTGTCCACCACAGTTTACTGAAATAACAGAAATTGCAATACGACCACATAATGTTTCTCATATTTTTGCCATTTAGCTCAGCTGTTGTGTTGGTGCTGATTGGCATGCAGCAGGATAAAGACAGCCAGTTAGATATATTAAGCAAATACATTCCACAGTGGATTATTATTTTATGCAAGAGCAATGACCAGTCATGGTTGCAAGCTTTTATTATTTCCGCCATTACTTTCTTTGTGTGTCACTTTAAATGTTTTATATGGTGCTGACACTGCTGCATGGATACTAGAAATCCCGCACATGGTTTGGGGTGCCATCTGCATCGATGGCCATACTGAGCTCCACGTCATCAGCAATGGATCGCTGACTGCTGTCAGGCACCGAGATGAGGACATGCATGTTTCATTTGCTTTTCTGATGATTTTGTGTAATGACCTAAAATCAAATGCTTCTTCTTTTAAATGCTTCATATTGATATTGAAATATATTTTTTGTGAACAGTGTATGTGTATACACACACACACACACACACGGATATTTCATTCACGCACAGGCAGACAGACACACACTGCTCAAAAATAGAGGATATTTAATTATGGGATATTTCATTTTGAACTATACTCTAATTTTTGTGAGCGTTGTATATAAAACACCTGAGATCAATAGGTGTGGGTCTCAGAATCCTATTCTGATCGGATTTTAAATCACATAGAAATGTGGTTAACAGCATACAAGACAATCACACAGGAGAACTAGGATCTAGCCAATACATACATGTTTTGACTTAAAAAAAATATTTCTTATTTACTCAAGAATTTCACTGTCTGCCTTGATAGTAGACAGATAAAATGAATAATGTTTATTCAGTCACTATATATATATACACATATATATGTATAGTATAGTTAAAGTGTGTGTGT
>JAUZST010088200.1:2737-19759 GCA_034779995.1 Parotocinclus haroldoi
CTTTCTGCTACATATAGAAACCAATTCTCAAATAGAAACTAATCCACAACTGTCCCGTGATCCACACATAGTTCTTTCTATTTTTGTAGCGTATTCAATTAAATATTGGTTGAAAAAAATTGGGGTCGTAAATAAGCTCTACTATTTCAGCAATGCGCTACATATTAACACTACATAAAACAGTGGCAGTGCAGTGCAGTGGGTTGTACTAAATACTTCAGTGAATCTCAGTATTTACGCATTTATAGATTTCTGCTTCCAGCATGTCAGTTTCTCTCCTGCTGTCCTTAAATAAAATCCACAGAGAATTGGTTTACTTTTTTAATGGAGAACTTTCCAGCATCCGGCCTTGAAAATACACTGGAATCCCAAAAGGAAGTAGGGGTTTATTGTCCAACCTAAAAAGCCAACCTCACAGTTTGGTTTTGAAATCTAGCAAAAAAGTCTATAGAAGAACAATGGCTGTTGCACTAGAAAATGTGGGAGTCAAACTCTACACTAATACCCATGTTTTGGATGTAATTTTTGTCCACAAACTGTTGTCTATATAGTGTATATCTGTGTGTTTGTGCAATCATTGCAGTGCAAGATTAATAGTCTTCCTTATTCAGAAGGATATACAATTGAGCTAAGGGCCTTGCTCAAAGAAGAGCCAGGATTTGAACTTACATTTAATTAAAAAAATAGTAGTTTAGTAGCATCTCAAGCACAGAGCTCAGAGCAATGTTCTGAAACTTGAAAGAAGTCAGTGAGGAAAATATACTATTGGTGGTTAAGGGAGGAAACAGCTGAATGCTGGTGTCACTGCAGCAATTAAAGATAAAACATAGTAAGTTGGCTGTGTGCCACAGGAAGTGGTTCGTGTTTAGAATTGATGTCTAAAACAGGTAGAAAGAAAGCAAAGAAGACAGAGTAAAAACAGGATAATAATTATAAAAGAAGACCATGATCACTTTTTATATTACAAGTGTACTTAATTATTACAGTATATATACACTTACCATCAATGTATTAGTTACAACTCATTGTTTCTATACTTACAGTATTGTCAATTTATTCAGGTATACAATGACATTTCATTCTAATTAATGTGAGCAGTGTAGAACTGATAAAATGGACAATAATGTCAGTCAGAAATAGAAAACAGAAAGCAGTATACCATATACACTATCCCATATAAATTATGGAATATTTCTAAATTAATATCAAGCAATTAAAAAAGAATCAATTTATTATATTTTGTTAAATAAAATAATCAGAAAAGCAAATGACGGGGTCAATGAAAGTTGTTCGATTGTACAAATGAGATGCAAACTCATTATCATGGGTAGCAAGTGATATATTCATGGGGGTGAATAGAAGCATGTTAAACTGGACTCATTTAGAGTGCCTCACATTGACTGCATGAGCCCCCAAGAGCACCAAAACACACTAACAGTGATGGGGCATGGACAGGACCAGATTGTGCAGCTGTTCTTGTGGGATCCTCTTAATATTTGTTTTGAAATAAGCACTCTTTTTGTGAGAACTTTGCAGTTCTTCAATTATAGACTGTAGTCCATCTTTTTCTCTTCATACTTTGTTCATAACTTCCTTTTACTGTGCTATCTAATTCTATGTTAATGTTGTGTTATTTAGTGTTATTTCTGTAGTGGTTTTTGACAGGTTTACAAATGTATAATACCTAAGCCAAAATGTTAATTGAGCAAGTCTAGGTGGACAGTGTAAAGAAAAAACTCAAGAAACCTTGGGAGAACTAAAGGGGTCATTGTCCAAACTCTAAGGATCTGTATTATCCCCAAATGATTTCACAATATTCCAAATAGCATCTCGTGATGTAACTAAGCACTTGGCTTTCTTTGTCTTCATGTGCCCTATATAAAGGCTTTCCGGGGTTTATGTCAGTTGAATTTGGAAGAAAGTCAACACTCCTTAATATACATGATACGTCATTATCTTGCTTTACAGTGAAGCCTTCGGCAAAGACACAAAGAAAACAAAAATTTCCATTCGTTCATCTTAGACAGCTGTTTATGTATTTATATCCTCACATGCATTGTAGTTTTTTTTGTCTGGTGATATTTTGATGGTGCATACATTAACTGTAGTCTTCTTTCTCGCAATCACTCTCAAACATACAAACACATACACACTTTTTAGTATTTTGTTTGACTTTCTATCATTTTGGGGACTTTCCATTGACATAATATTACTATAGCTAATTTATGCTACACCTACACCTAACTGTAACCTTTTGTTTTTTGTTTTTTTCAAAGAAAATAACTAAGAGAAACAAAGTTTTTCTTGTGGGTACCAGCATAATGTCCACACAAGGTAAAATGCAGACCTTTTTATCCATGTGGGGAGACATAATTCTCACATTGATATATAAACTTGACCATACATGCACACACGTTAAATAGACCATATTCAATATACCATCATTACAAACTTCACAGGTTTCAGCAGATATGCTATAACTAAACATGTATGCAGGTCTACAGAGCTTATGTGAGAAAGCAACTGTTGGTTTGTGTGTTGTTATGTTGTCTTATCTCTGACAAGGCTGCTTACACAAAGCAAGAACTTGAGGCTGTAATGGAAATGTCACATGAAAAATAAATTAGTGACTTGATTACAGTTTTAAGAGCAACCTTAAAAATGCTCCACTTTATGATATTTTAAATGATTTATAATGTAGTGTAGCAAAATCATTCATTGCTTATAATGCGACATATATTTTAAAGAATTTGCAAGATAATGTACTTTACTCTCTGTTTGTTTGGTGTGATGTGTTGCAAAGACCCTGGCAGTGCATCGGCTTTCTGCTACATATAGAAACCAATTCTCAAATAGAAACTAATCCACAACTGTCCCGTGATCCACACATAGTTCTTTTGATCAAGAGATCAAGAGAATGTCATGCTGTTGGTAAAATCAGGTCATCACCATCACTATCCTCATAAGGAACACAGATCCAGCCAAATATTGCTCAGTGCTTAGTAAATCTTTTTGCACCAGAGGCTGTGCTGTTATGTGTCATTACAAATGCTGTAGTAGAACATCTAATGTACCTGGCAATGTAATATGTGGGTTAAGTAGGTTAAATACCTTAATTATAAGCATAGAATCCTTATCAGACCACTGTTGTATGTTGCAACCGGATGTTACATCTGTTAAACAAAAGTACCAGGCCTATCATATCATTCACTTAAGTTTTACGGCTTTCCCCTAAACGGGGTAGAAACAGTGTGTTAAAATTTAGCATATGTATAAAAGCTTAAGCTTCAACCAGTCTTTAGGGATCCTGTGTAGGCAGTAAAACATCATGCAGACAGTAAAAGGTGAATACAGTGGGTATGGAAAGTGTTCAGACCCCTTTATATTTCTCATTAATGTACACTCAACATTCCATCCTGACAGAAAAAAACAGGCAGATTTTTTTTTGCAAATTTATTAAAAAAGAAAAACTGAAATATCATATGGTCATAAGTATTCAGACTCAGTACCTTTGCTCATTATTTAGTAGAAGCACCATTTTCAGCTAGTACAGCCATTCCCAGACTTCTTGAGAATCATGAAGTTTTTCACACCTTGATTTGGGGATTCTCTGCCATTCTTCCTTGCAGATCCTCTCCAGTTCAGTCAAGTTGGATGGTGAATGTTGGTAGACAGTCATTTTCATGTCTCTCCAGACATACTCAATGGGTTTAGGTCAGGGCTCTGGCTGGGCCAGTTCATCTTTCCTTCAGTTGCAACCAGTCTTCCTGTCCCTGCAGTTAAAAAACACCACCATGTTTTACTGTTGGGATTGTATAGGGCAGGTGATGAGCAGTGCCTGGTTTTCTCCACACATAGCTTAGCTTATAAACCTGCTTAGAATTAACGTCAAAAAGTTCAATCTGCTCCTCAGACCATAGAATCTTATATCTCATAGTCTGGAAATCTTTCATGCGTTTTTTTTTGGCAAACTCTGTGTGGGTTTTCATATGTCTTGCACTGAGGAGAGGCTTCCGTATTGAACATTGAAAATAATTTGATTAAGTATTTTAATAATTTGATAAATGAATGCTTATATAATTGCTGTTGCAACATAAAGTATTATATTCAAAAATTCAGTAACACATTTGCAGTGCCTTGGCCTCTTTTGTCAGATATGTACTTCCAAGTATTTAGCACATGAGACCATAACAGTAATGCAGTGTCTTAATTACTACCACACTGACCGTAAATGTGCCTCTGCCCATCCCCCACCTCCAACATCTCTGACTTTGATGTGGCAAAGAGAGTGGCATTCTCTCTAATAACCTATCAGTGTTAAAAACCCCTAAAGTCTGGCACCTGCATCACCTGGTGTGGGGAATAACAACATAAACACACGCACATTACGTGCATGAATTGCCCATTATCTTTTTAAGATGCTGAATAATAAGAGTGTGTAGTAATAACATTGCTTCTCCTTCTCAGAACAAAGCATAGCTAAAAAGCCTGAGCCCTATTGCTTTGTTCTGTAAGTAACAGTAGATACTTCTGAAGAAAAGAGACAGTGACAGAGCCAGCATTTCCATTTTTAATGCTGACTTACTTCAGGGTCCCAAAAATAACTTCCGTCAGACAGGATTTCATCTATCAACACATGCCTCACGTGTTGTGTGAACACAGCAGATGTGGGTCACTCTCGTACTGGAGGATCTTGGTAAGCAAGAAAAGTGTGTTAAGCACGAAATAAGCTAAGGAATAGAGAGCAGAGACGAAGGAAGAGAGCACACACTGTGGTTAAACCTATAAATAATAAAGCATGAGCTGACAAAAAACTCAGGCTGCATACTATTCCAGGATATACTGAATACTGCTTAATCTGTAGTGTGTAAGAATGATCATTTGGTAAGCTTTATCTACCAACAGCAGCATTTCATTGCTTAATGCATACAGGTACGAGCCATTAAATGGACCATAAATGGACATTCATTAGACAATGCTATGGCAGTTTAGATACTTTGCACATAGTGCTTTATTTGAAACGATAATAATAATTCAAACACATTATGAAAGAATGTAGTATTGTAATCGATTTTGTACTATGCAAATTCTTTGTATATTTTATCAAGCTTACGGGAAAGGAAAGCGAGTGGAACCCATTGTTTATTTGAGAATGAGATGGAAATGAGACAGATGTATTTCCTATTATAATTCTTAAGACCTCAGTCTTTGTCTCAATGTTTGTGTGTGTGTATCTGTGGTAGGGCAATGTGAACTCAAAACAGAGTTGACATGCTCTAAAAAAACAGTTTCTATTCTCCTTTTAAACCCCAAGCAACCTCCAGGCGAGGGGGCGTAGTCACGTCTTTTAACATTAGTGGAATCCCACCACGCTGTGACATCAGCGGCAGTCAGCAAACCGTCATCCACCTCTACACTCAAAACCACTCACTCAGGCACAGAACGAGAGAAACAGAGAGAAGTGTGTTCGAGGGATGGTGGGTTATTTTATTGCGTGTCTGACCTGTACATGACTGATTCTGACGTCTGACTCTCCTCCTACTGCTGTTCTTTAGTTTCCAAAAACATATATGCTCATACATGTCTCACACTAACACATATGAATGTAGACACCAGTGAGAAAGAACTGTTATGCCATCCATTATAATGATTACTGTAATCATTACCACACCTTGTGGTTTAACCAGGACTTTTTTTTTGGTAACTTTCATGTCAGCAGGGAAAATGCACACACCTTTAACTAGTAAATCTGCGCCACTTTCGAGCAGTGAGGAGACAGTTGTGAGGCCATTTAAATTATAATGATTTCCTTGCTGGAGAAAATAGCCCATAACTCTGCTAATAGCAAGTGCAGATTGTCATTCTGATTGCTGGATTTTGACAGTCTGCAGAATAAGAAAACAAAAGTTCATTTACTCCTCTAGGAGCCCCTAATCATTCATTCATTATTGTGTCAATCAGAGTTTTGTATTTCTTATAGTAAAAACAAGCCCATGGTGAATTAAAAATAAAATGAAAAAGTGGCATTCAATTGTTGTCCAGCATTCAGTTTATAACAACTCGCAAATGTACATTTGTACATTTATCATCTAATCCAGCAAAGGAGAATGGGTCCCTTTTTGAGTCTTGAGCCTCAGAACGTTTCTTCCTTATAATGTTTAGCAAGTTTTATCCTTGTCACATCACCCTAGGCTTGCTCAGCTTTGGTTTGGCCTCACATATTAAAAGATGTAAATATGTACAATAATATGTACATGTAGTAAAACACTAACTGTATTACCCACAATGCTTTTCACCTATCATGATCACTCATTCACTAGTAACATTATCTGCTGGCCCAAATACATTAAAAGAAGCTAAACCTATGCCACTGTTATACATCATACAAATTTCAGTCTAAATATTTTAGAATCTAGATGATCAGTTTGAAATATTGGTTCATTAAATGATGAATTCAATGTATAATTAGCATACTGGTAAATGCTTTGGCCAATTATTTTGGGTGGCATACAAATGCATACCATTTTATGTATTTACCTATGCTATGGGCAGAAAGTACAGAAAATAAGAACCAAACTCCAACACTTCCCTTCCCCTCCCCACAACACAAATGATGGGACAATTTGAATACGAGATGAAAAAGAAATAAAAACAACAAACTTGATAGGATAACATTAAGCATGGCAGAAAATAACAGAAAAACAGAGACATTTAATGCTAACAACAGGTCACAAAGACACTGAAACTTGAAACTCTAGACAGGATCAAGAACCAGAAACCACAAACCAAAATAATAACAAAATAAATATGAACAAGAATCTGAAACCACCAACAGAATATATGCAGAGAACAACCAAGTATCCAGAGTGGTGTGAGAATGCCAGGAAAAAGCTGCAGTTCATTTCAGGGGCTGCATCATTCAAAGGATGCAGCATGTGCAGTCTGCATAGACAGCATAGACCCCTGTGAAGTCCAAATCCAAATGAGACGGTCTGCTGTACTGTAAATTTCCAGTTTGCGTAACGACACGCAATTAACCTCTGGACATGTTGGCTGGCAATGGACACATCCATTGTATTCTTTGCTACCATGGAAAAGAAGGGTGCATTTCTCGTCCACATACAAAGTATACCTCTAAATGGGACAGCCTAACAGCACTGCTATGATGCAAACTGTCTTCAAATCAAGTCTCTGAGGGATGCAGCCCCTGAAATGGGGTGTAGCTAAAGACATGCTTAGACAAGAGGGCTTAAATATGCTAGGCCAACCTGCTGAAAAGCTGAAAAGTGTCAGAGAGGAGCTATACAGGATGATGTGGTTTTCCAGACCACATCCTCCTGTCAAGATTATTGCACATAGTCACAATGTAGTCAAATAATTGATTTATACTTTATTCCAATATAAGCTAAATAATATATATTAATCATGAATTTCTGAGAAAGTCTCAAAGGCTATAGACTACTAAAGTTGACAAATATTAACCCACATTCAGCCTGGCTGCATTATTCACACTGGCACATTATTGCACTGTGGTATTGGAGCGGTTTCAAATAATGTTAGAGATTATATGAAATCTCTGTGACATGCTTTGAACAAAATGCCAAAAAGATCCAAAGCAGACTTCTAAGCCTGTCTAAAAACTCCCTTACTACCCAGTTTCTGATTTACCAAAATACAAACACAGCTGGTGAATAAAATCAACTCATCTTTTGACTCTCATTTTGATTTACACTCAACAAACTAAGGGGAGTGGCACTGTGGCAGTGTGGGTAGCACCACTACCTCACAGCAAGATGTAACCTGGGTCCTGGGTCCACAGTGGAATAATCCTGTATGGATTCTGCATGTCCTCCCCATGTGAGTTTTACTCCAGTTTTCCCCCACAGGCCAAATAAATGCATCCTTTGCTAATGTAATTCTCAAGAAATTCCTCTTATAAGCGTGTTGTCCATCAACTGACGTACCGAACAGTTCTAAATAGATTATCTTGTTAATTTACTTATCTTAAGATAAATGGTTATTTTCTCCCACAACAAGTCACCATCTCCACGAAGGTAACAGGAGTTAGTCAAATTACTTAATAAGGTTTTCATCAATCAAGCTTGTAAGCCCTCTTGAGTTGTTCAGTTTGTCATTATCTTCAATTAACGTTGCTCTTGCATTCCGGTCAAATTTAGACAATTTTTTTCCACCAACTGTTTCTATTGTTTCTGTCATATGAATCGTATTAGGCTTTAAGACTTTTTCCACACAATAAATATAAAAATGGAAAATCATCCTATTTTACCCTTTCTTTTGCTGGTTTGGAGTAAGGTGGAGGGTCTGGCCCGTAACAAGAAATCTACTGTGCAAAGGTATATCATGGTCCAGGCCCACCTAGGAGAAGAGAAGTTGTTGCTACCAGTCCGAACCTAGAAATACACTAATCACATACAAACACAAAAGTAACTACAGTTATTTATTTATGCAGTTATGCATTTCTGAGTTTTAAAGCTTTTTCTGGTGACCTTTGCACATCGTCTGTCGCTTCTCTAAAACTCCTAGGAAATTTTCCATTGAATTCCTTGTACCAACCTGCCATGTATAAAAAACACTGAGGAAACTCATGATGTGGAAGTGATGCCTGTAGTTTCACTAACTTTACTGCAATTTGATCAAATCTGTAAAATCCATGTTGTGCCAAATAATTCTGACACACAATAGAAAGGTAATGAGACTGTACAAGCTTAGTTTTTAACATAATAGACTGGGGATCAGAAATGCTGGGGTTCAAATCCCACTTCTGCCATGCTGCCAAATTTATATCATCGAGCAGAGCTCTTAACCCATAATTGCTTGAATTGAAAGTAATTGCAATCTCATTTGAAAAAAATATTGAGATCTATCTGATCTTACTTTCAGATCAGCTAGATTTAACTGTACAAAGATAAATAATTGATTGCAAAGGAAGTGATCATGGAAGTAATAATTACTAGTAAAGGGATCTACATACTTTATAAAGAGCTTGAACATTGAACTAAATAACAATAGCTTGTACTTCACTTAAACATTGTTATTTTTTGTGAGTAAATAAATCAATTATTTCCCAATTAAAATGTACAAACCTGAGTCATTTACAAATTTGTCCATAATAAATAGGTTAGTTAATAAGCCATAATTACACATTTGATCCTTTACCATAACATCCCACATTAATAAGGTCAACCTGACCATAAATAGTGTTGCATTTTACCAAAACATAAGCAGCTATCCTGTGTACAGTTTCACTTCCTCTTATTTGTATGATGCCGGCTACAGATGACAAAGGTATAAGCATCAAAGCACACATGTAGGACTTGCTTAGAAAGGACTTTTTAGATGACCTGACTTCTAGCAATCAGTCTGACCATATAATGTTTATGCAATACCTGAGGTTTCCTTTTCAAGCAGTTGTTGCATTTCATTTCCCTCAGTAGTGCTAGCTGTGACAGATGGCAAAAGTACTGTACTGTACAAAGGAAACATAGAATTTTCATTTGAAAGGATCAGAGGAAAGGAACCGGAAAATGTAGCCCTAACATTTCACCTGGGATGCAAACAAACAGCTTTCCACTTCCTGTTGTTAAACTCTTATTTGCAGAGGCACAACCCGGTGCTTCAGACACCTTCCAACGAATCAGGCCTTTTAAGGCAGCTGGTGTGCTTATCCTCTCACTAACAGGAAGCCAAAATAAGGACGTAGCTATGGGGCATTCCATACTGCAGCCCCTACACATTTCAGAGGAGGTCAATCTGACACACTTCACTGTTTACACCAGCCTACACATGTGTAGGAACATATGCACAAGGTTAGCACCTATAAACCAGATGGTAGTCTCAGACCCAGGTGGAAATTTCACAGAAACAGATAGGCTTTCTTATAAACCTCAACATTGTCTCAGCTCACTAAGTGAAAATTGTCATACGAGTGAGTGGGTTCCCCTATAATCTACTGTGGATTGTATCAAAAATGTTACTTGGATATTTACCTATGGCAGACAGATTTTTAAAAAGCCTATTTTATTAGTGGTTAGCTAATTAGCCTTCTACAGACAATGGTCAAAGGACATTAAATGGCTTTTTTCTTTACTTCACTCTGATGACAGAAATACACAGCGCTACTACTACTTCGTAATACTACTTTACAAGGCACCCTTGGTCAGCACATGCCAGCAGAGATCCTGTCTCCTATATTAAAACCTGAAACAGAGTTACCACTGTGTTCTGTAAGTATGTTTGCCCATCTAAGTAGAATTCTATGTGCAGACAAGGTGTCTCATTATGGTGATGGATCTCATTGTCTAGTCCCAGGGTCTTACAATTGCATTTATGTAATTTATCCAGAGCAACTTAACAATTAATTTAGTGTTGTTAGTTAAGGGCCTTGCTCATAGCAGTTAAGCAGATATGAACCTTGAATCCTGGTCCTTTTGATCCTTAGCCCAGTACCATAACCACTAAGCCACTAGAGACATACAGAAATTAATCATCTTGAATAGGATTCTCACCCCTTGGCCTCATTTTGCCAGAAGGTTCTGAGTTTTAGGGCTTACTCAGGTCATAGGGGCCAGATTAGCAAATCTCTATAACTGTAAAACACAGGAAACCCAGTAGTATATTTGGCTTCCACATTGTGATCAAACATTCACAAAGTAACCTATTTAAGCAATGTGTAAAATAAAGAGCTGGTTGTGTGCTGTTGTTTTACGTAGAATGTGTATATTGTAATTTTGAATCACAGATCCTATTCAGCTCAGAAACCGTGGTAATGTCAAAGGGGTCACAAACTTTTTCTAGCACTTCTAGCACTTGTATATTTCAAAGACATGCAGTCAGGTAAGGTGAAAAGAATGAAAAGTGAAGAATAATATTTTTCAAACATTTTTTATGTTGGATGTGTGTTATAAATGACAGTTATAGGATTCTTACTGTATTTTTGTCAACATTTATTTGTCAATGTAACGAAGATTATACCTTTTAATTTACATAATATATTATAATTATTCTCTTTGAGGTTCATTTATGCTCTCTTCCCAGGGACACACCTGCCCTTGACCTCAGTGCACATCATTGATATACTGTAAGTATACTACAAACTTTGTGTGTTTCAGTGTAAATGTGCCGGACTGCAATTCAACTGGTTGAGCAGGGAGAAAAAAAACCCTGAATCTCACATTGAAGTAGGTGAGATTCCAACCAGTATGGTGTGCAAAACACATACACACTAAATTAAATGCTATCGTCTCACTGTTATTTCGCTGATACTCAAATTATCCCCATGGAACATTGTGTAAATAAATATTAACAATGAACTTAGAAAGCACATTCCTGAAATGTTTTCACTAATTGCATGAGCACACACATCTATGCACACAGGTGGACATTGAAACTCACGCAAGTGTTCATACATTAAAAGAGAGAAACAATGTGCCAGAGAATATAAGGAAAGGGTTATGGCTGCTTAATTTATGAGTCTTATAAGGTGACATCTGAAACAGTATGTGCACACAGGTATGTATTCCAGCCTCAAGAACTTGCAGTTTAATGTCATGCTATTGTACACAAACTCATGTAGGTAAAGTCAGAAACATGTATACCTAGATGCCACATTGGCTTTGGCTCATTGCTGCCATATGCCAAAATGTCGGCTATATTGGTCCATTTTACATTTACATGCATGTCATTTAGCATATATCCATGCAAGGGCCTTGCTCGAGGACCCAACAGTAGCAGCTCAGCAGAGGTGAGATTTGAACCCTCTGATCCTTCTCTTCCATAGTCAAGTACTAAGTACTTTAACCACTAGGCTACCACAGTCCCAGGCAAGACTGGCTTGTAAACAAATACCAGTGAATAGAGGAACTGCATTTTTTGGTTATAATGCACAATATACTAAATATTTATTAACTGATTTTAATCAGTTGTTTATATATTCAAATAAACTGCAGGGAGTACAAATCCAGTTACTTCGAATCTTAATAAATGATACTCTGGGCCTTCTTGCTATGAACCAGGGGTGCTACCCATCAAGCCATCGTGCTACACCATATACTACTATTTGTACTGCATAGAGTACAGTACATACTACTGCTAATCTATTACTATTACTGTTTTATTATATTATTAATGATTAGAGTAGAATAACACGTTTTTTTTTTTTCAATGCAATCTTTGGAGAATTATGAGAAACTGCCTGGACCAATATGGCAGCCATGTTGGTGCATGCAGCAGCCAAAGCAGCATCTAAGTATATTATGTCTATGGATTTTATTTTAATGTGCCATTGGTTTAAAACATGATACAAATCCAAGCTGTAAGCATGGATTTTGTAGCAATAACATGTTTTTAGTGCTGAGACTGACAGCTACTCAACTGAAAACCAGGTGAATGTGCTCAATTATTCATTGAAGTAAAAATGAGTATTACAATATGCATTAGTGCCAACTGAAAGTTATATTTTGTTATAACTCAGTTATAATTTGTATTAACATACAATGCTTCAATAAAAAGCATATGCTGTGTTTTGGATGCTAGTATGCTGTTATGATGGTCAAAATGTCATTTCCTGGTTCCAAGTTGGTTTATGTTGGCTAAGGCCTGTGTGGTGGCACCATATGATTGTCCAAAATACAACATATGCTGGTCGTTTTTGTTTTTGAGCAGGGAAAGAGTTGCTTAGTGCTAACATAGGGGAGAATGTCACTCTTTTGTAAGCATAGAAGAAAAAGTCACTTACTTCTGGCATATTGGAAAAATCGCACACTGTTAGCATAGGGAAGAACGTTTCACTCACTTCTAGAATTGGATAAAGTGACTTTCTGATTACATAGGGAGGAAAGTCTCATTCACATCTGGTATGGAGGAGAAAGTCACACTGTTAGCATGAGGGAAAGTCACAAACTGTTAATATAGGGGAGGAAGTCACATACTGGTAGCATAGGGGAGAAAGCCACTTACTGCTAATGCAGAGAAGAATGTCTCACTCACTTCTGGCATGGGAGAGAAAGTCACACACTGCTAGCATGGGGAAAGGTCACTTGCTGATACCATAATAGAGAAAGTCACTGCTAGCAAAGGGGGTAAAGTCACATACCGCTAACATAGAGGAGAAAGTCCCACTCACTTCTATCGTGAGGGAGAAAGTCCCTTACTGCTAGCATATCATGTAAGTTAGGGATGCTACATATTAATTTTAAATAGGGATTTCTCTTCTATTACAAATGTCCGCCCTGCCTGAGATGAAGCCCTACCTCTCTAAATAATACATAGAAAAAATTATTATCTTTCTGACTTTTTGTATCTATTGCTCCGATATTTATATGTGTTTTTTCTTATATTATTATTTGAATCTTTGTATTCCTGCTAAATACGTGATTAACTTACATTTGCACATCTCAATTGTAATTTGCTCTGGAAGAGGATGTAAAAATGCAAGTTAATCGTGTATTTAGCAGGAATTGTATCATAATTAATGATATTAATTATCAGGGATAAAGTGACATATATATCACTACATAATTTATTTGATGAAGTTAGGCCCGGGAAGTACTTTAAAGGATGTGAGATACAGGTCAGAATATGTTTAGCATATGAACAAATGCATCTTCAACTGTTCAGGTCAATTATAATTCATGATGCAGCATTTGCGAAGGAAATAAATGGATACCAACATATGCCAATTGTCTGATTATAAATAAATACATTTTTGAGGAACAGTTTTCATTGTGTTCTGCATATTTCTAATTAATCACAAAATAGTATCTTTTATTCATTGAACCTGTTCCTCAATGGAAAATGTTATTGCTCTTTCATAGCTCAAGAAACTTAGTGGCGCTTCTCTGTTGTGCCTCATTTGTATATCAACTTTGTCACAGATGTTTCTCCTAAAATTCTTTAGATAAAATAAGGGGATATGAATTCATTTTATATTACAGGACAAAAAACTGTGAGTATATTTGTTACAGAACTGGAGGGGGGACCCAAAGATGCGGGATGGGGGAACGAACAACGTCAAAAGGATGAGAGGTAATAAAAAAGGTGAAGCAAAAGGCTCCCCAGAGTACAGAAAATAAAAAGGGAAAACACAACGACCAGGCAAGTGAGTTGGTGATCCAACTGAGTCATTGGAGATGCGAGCGTGAGCTCGTGCCCCCTAACAGCGCGAGAAGAAGTGGCGTTGGGCCGCATCTCAAATCGAGGGAGGCTAAACGGTCCCAAAGCACCAGGGGGCGAGCGTTTGCTTGAGCGCGAAGGCTCGAGAAGAAGCCGCATCGGGGTACGTCTCAAATGGAGCTGCCAACCAAGCGGAGTGACGCTAAGCGGCGTGCGAGAGAGTGGCAAAGCCTCAGGGAACCCAGATATGTCCCTAACAGGCTAGGTTACCTCGAGGGTTTCCCCCCTACACATCCATCGGCAATAGAAGCTCCAGGATGTCACCGTCTAAGCGTGATAAATTGGCCAGTCTCTACATCGCTGTCTTGCCGTGCAAGTTGAGGGTAGAGCCGAGCATACTGTGACGACGTGACAACGAGCAGCACTGAGGCTGGTGCTTAAATAACGAGAGCCTCGGGTGTTCGTCGTCACGCCATCAATTAGGTGCTGCATATAAACCGGCTCACCGATTGCTCTGTAACGGCAGTCGGTGAGGACGGTAGCTCGCACGGGAGCGTGAGGTAGGTCTCCTAACAATATTTAGCAGATCCCTCATGAATTTACCATTATTTTGGAAGAAAAATTGAAAACAGAAAAAATTTAACCTGAAAATGAAAGAAAAATGTATTATTACTATGGTAACCCTACCATGTTTCTACAATAACCATGGCAGAGTACACAAGTATACACAGTATATATAGTTAACAAAAGATACCTTAGTAGTTCACAGGAGAATCTAACAATTACAATAATTTCACTAAACTGCATAGTTTATAGTTAGTTCTATTAGTTCTATATTAACTACTAAAGAATCTTATGGTGTCTTTTGGTATTGAATAAACTATGTTTATTCCATGAATAATATGAATCCATGTACTTCAATGGTAGAGTTTCCATTCATAGTTTTCTTTATGCCAAAAAAAACTGGTCAATTTTAATATCGCAAGCCCAGTCTGGGGTTTGAATCCAGATCTCAGAACCTTTTTTTCCAGAAACTGGCTCCACCCTCTGTGCCAGTGATGGCTGCTGGGCTTTCAAGGAGGGGAAGCTCATTGTCAGCTTACATCATAAGATTTTTAAGTTTAATGTAAGTTCTACCCTCTGTTTGTTTTCAAGAAAAAAGTATACCAAGTAGGTCTTTTCCAGGAACTTGACCAGTGTCCTCTCAATGGCTAACAGAATTAGGCTGCTTAGACAGCCTTGGCCCCATTGTGTTGCTGGAGTAAGACTTAAGCCTTTTAAATAGGAGAAAATTCTTTCTACACCCACAGATGTAGCTCGAATTGATGCCACTAACGATAACAATTTGTACAGCTGAGGCATTGTACTGTCCAACAACGAAATTATATTAAACTCGAACACGAAAATATTGAAATTACGTTAAACTGAAACAAGGAAATACTATAAGTGTGTTTTATTTACAGCGTAATAAATTAACTATGGAAATGGTCAAGTAATTTCGCTGGGCAAATATCAAAAAACGAATTGCAGTTTGTCTCACTTTACTTGTAAAATCCTGAGACTTAGCTTCCAATGATTAAGTGATAGTGTAAATCTCAAAATAGCTGCCAATCAAAAAGGAATTTAGCCTGTTTACTGATCCTCCAATCATAATGCAGAAGCTCAGCATCCAGGCCAGCCGAGGCCCACTCACAGCTCCATTCACTCCAGAGATGCTGAGCATCTGGGGGCGGGACAAAATCGTGGCATTTATCCAATGACCATCAAGTTTTAAGGCAATGAAATATTTCATGCAGTTGCAATGAAGTGAATGGACGCTCAGCTTGTACGGGTAAATGCATTGACCATAGACTGTATAAGAAAATAATTTCTTAAAATCTATAGCACTGACACTCCCTGAGTGTATGAGATCTTAACAAAATCGAATCAGTAAATTTGTGATAGGTAGCTTATTCTGAACAAACTCGCCTACGATATGAACATGTTCCAACATTTGTTGTCAATGAAATGTGTTCACACAACTGTATGTTTTGTCCATTTAATTTTTTTACATTTTAGTGCCTTGCAGTCTTAGAGAATTCACGATTGCTCTGTGCGAAATGAGTTGATTTAGTTCCAACTTTAGGCTTAAATATGTATGCAGTTTTATGATGTTAGCTGAGTAACAATTGAAGACATAAACAAAGCATGTACAATTATTTGCCTATGTCAAGTGTAAAATGTGAAAAGTACCAGTAATGGGCATCTATTCAAATTCCTATCAAATTATTTATTCAATTTTTTTCTATGTTAAACTCTGGTCTGTTTCTTCTCTGGATCGTTTTAGAACACTGCGCAACTCAAACACCGAAAGAGAATGTTTTAGAAGGAAAATTGTTTAGTGCAGAGCTATAAAATAAAATACTAGCATACTCATGATTTGACAAATTATTTGATAAATTGTTAAAAGTTATTAGAAAAGTATGCATGTTAAGTGAAAGAAACTCTTTGTTTCAAATATGGCTGACGAATGTTTAAGTTCATTGTAAGGCTCGGCACATGAACACGAGGAGATGTTTTCAGATTTGAGTTCAATGTGAGTCTTTATTAGAATCTTTTTGCCCATACTTTTTTGCTTAGGAAGTCTCATTCAATGTCACTGTTGTTTAGGAGAAACCACAGAGATATTCAGGAAGTCTTTGACTTTTTGTCCTTTGAGTCCTCTTTTAAGAGGGATTTTTTTCTGTAGCTTTTGTCCTGGCTTGCACAACAATACGAAGGAAATAATGCAGATAACTATGGATCCAGGGTTTTTTTTTTAAGAATAAATACATACATATATATATATATATATGTGTGTGTGTGTGTGTGTGTGTGTGTGTGTGTGTGTGTGTGTGTGTGTGTGTGTGTGTG
>JAUZST010088211.1:0-19758 GCA_034779995.1 Parotocinclus haroldoi
ATGTTTTGATTCTTCTTGCTTTTTTTAAACAGAAAATTGCAGTTTCTGTGAAAAACACAAACAAAGAGAGGAAGAGAGAGAGATATGAAGTAAACAAAGCCCTATTTCTGGTATAATGAACATGGCATTGAGTTCATTGTACTTTAGTCGTCTTCCCAGTCACTGATATGATTCCAGCATGGGACCTTTGGGACCTGGTAGAGGAGGAGATTTGCAGCACCAATGTACAGCTGACAAATGAAGCAATTACATGATACAATCATGTCAGTATGGGCCAGGATCTTCTTTTTAAATCCTAATATACCAACAAGGACCAACATTGGCCCTAAATCTTTTTTTACAAAAAGATATTAGTAAGAGACTTTTCTTAATATTGTTCAGTTCAGAGATGTTGACTTCAAACTGTTGATGAGTACTTAAGAAACATTTCGATCAAAGGTTATGTTTAATAATGCACCAGATAATCCCTATAGGGTTACACCAGGTCAAATCCTAAACCTGATGGATTTGTTCTTGAGCCATTTCTTTGTAGTCTGGCCAGGAGCACCGACTTGTTGAAAATTAACATCGGTTTATTCCTCTTTAAAACTCAGTGTGTGCATACCCGTTTGCCAATACCCTTACCCCCAACTTCATCCCCTCCTCTACAGGATTAATACAGGATTGTTAGTGCATAGTAAGTTTTGGCTTTAAATTATTATTCAATACAGGATCAACACAATCGATGCAGATCAGTGGTTTACATATACAACTACAATCTTTTATAGCTTAAGTTTATTTGTAACCTAAGAAACTTCATTTTGATTGTTAACAAACATCCATTCCTGCATTCTGCAGCACATTACAAAAAAACTTGCGACTGTTAAGCATTTACCACTTTGTAACACTTAAAATGCATTTTGGCACATTTACCAAGCGATTAAATGTGCAGGTGTTATTATGTCCCTTTCCTCTGTCAAACATTTCTTACAGTTGTTATTGACACATTTTTTGGTTTCAGAATTCTCCACACATTCTCTGTTGGGACAGGTCAGGCCGTTGCAGTCCTGAGGATTGAGGATTGCTCCTTAAAGACTTCTGTTTATACTGATTTTGTACTAAATCATTATCTGTTTCAAATCACATGATGATTATATTTTTTTTACCTAAAATCCATGAACGGGTGTTTATTAACAATTTACATGAAGCTGACCAGAAAAAAAAAAATTACATATCTCAGGTTGTGTCTATACCGTCTACAATGAAATAAAAATGTAATTCTGTCCATGCTGTACCTGCAGCAGTCTAATATACTAACCTACTACGGCCATGATTCAGTTTTGTGCACTGGTGGTGCTTTTTGGCCAGATGGGGTATCACTTGCACACTCCAGCACTGGAGTAGTGACCACAAACAGCCCTGTGATGGACTGGCAACCTATCTAAAGCATTCTTATGCCTATGCACTGCATTCACCTAGATAGGCAGGCACAGCGGGTGATTTGCTGAATTGCTGGACATCATTCTTAAGACTGCTGGAAGAATTGGCCTGACTGATGCAGTTATTAAAGTAAGCAGTACAGAGGTTGATATTGTGTCTAGTGAGCTTAACATGTGTGCTATAAAAAATTAATTTAGGCTCTTAAGAGCCTAATTTTATAAACACTGCAGGACGTTTAGCTGCAGGTTCACCGTGGATTAGTTTTCCTACACCAGGCCTCCTACACCTACCTCAGGTCTCGTATCTCTCAAAGCAGCAGTGCTTTATTGGTCCTAATAGGCTTTTCTGTAAGTTTCCAGCCTCGGTAGACAGCAGTGATGATGCGCATGATATGGGGGTGATGGGTGATGTGGGAAGAAGGGTGACAGGGCTTAACGTGACGGGAGCGTCTAGCTGTCAGGCTGTGGTAGAGATGCAGCATCCATGTGGAGCTCAGGGAGAGGAAGAGCTAGTCAGGCATGAAGGCTCTGAATGGGTCCTGATGTGCTTCATTAATCTGCTTTGATCAGTGTGTATTTGTGCATTAGTGTAGCTGCGGCAAATGTATCCCCGAGAAGGCAGCGGTACAATAAACCAAGAGCAAAGAAAAGGTCAAACTTAGTCCAATGTGGCTCAGAGAGTTGAGAGGAAGGACCAAGCAATTGTCAAGCAAGTTTTCTGAGATGCATGTTAGCCAAGTATCAACAATTCAGAATTGTTTTGCTTTCTATTTTTTTTTTGCTGCTAGTTTGTTTGCTAAATTACTGTCAACACAAGCCATACACTCCACTGATAAACTCCACTGATTAAACCATGGAGAAAATGAAATGTAGTTCACTTCGGTACTGAAACTATTCAGAACAAACAATGACTTGAACTATTTTAAATGAATTGCTTTTAATGATTTGATGATGCTTCAGCCAAGTGTCTAACTTGAAGAAATCATCGACCACCAAGACCTAATTGCCCCCAAAGCATGAATGTTGCACTGACGCAATTTGTGGCCGAAATGTGTGAAATTACAGAAGGCTTCATGTCTGCAGGGGAGAGGTCAGTCACAGCATGAAAGCACTAATAACGTCCTCGACCAGTTTTTGTTCAAACAAAAAGTGCCTTCTGTAAATCAGATGCATTTTAACCTTATGCTATTCCAGTTTTAACTCGAAATAACTTAACTAACCTTTGATCTCTCGTCTGCTTTAGAAGCCTGTTGTTATGTCTATTTCCCTAGACTTAATATACTACAGAAAATCAGATAACGGGAAATTTCCCGGTTTACTTGACTAACGCAATAATCAGATTTCTACACATCCAGCCAATATTCTCACAGCAGGATATGGTGAACACATCAAATAATTGAATAATGAAATTCTTTATTTCCTCGAGCAAATACTGCAAGTCTTTGCAAATGTGTTTGCTAGCCGATTAGTGGCTGCCACCTTTAATTCCAGGGTTGCCAGATGCTGGGGGAGAACAAGCAACAAGGTCTACAGAAACAAGACACGAAGAAGCGCAGCCTTCAAGTACAAGTGGACGTGGCAACCATGCTAGCTGGTTCCGTGCTACATTCATGTGCAGGTGCAGACTCAGAAAACTGGGGTTCACAGGAACTCCTCGATTTAAAATGATATACATTTGTATCTGGTTGATGTCCATTTTGGTCAACGCCCAAACCATAATATGGACGTGAACGGAGTATACCTGTAATGAAAATGACTTATATTGTTTATATAGCATGCTTCCTAAGATCTGACTTTAAAAGCTGGTGAGATCACATTCATGTTTGTGGATGAAAAGAAGTGTTTTATATTGAATTAGCCTTAAATGCCTGCTCAGCTAACAGATTCTGACAATGAGAAGATTTACAATCAGTATTTCTTGCGAACCATTCAACCTAATAGCCGTTTTACCTTTAAATGCAGCCTTGCCTCAATATCCGTCCTTAAAAAACACTCTTTGTAGGCTGCATTGCAAATCTCATATCACTGCATAAATGACACGTCAATCACTGGTGCTAAAATACTATTTAATGCATAGTTTGGGCTGCGGTTTCTAACTGCTCTACCTTCCTGACACATACCCCATCACCCTTCTCGGCTCAGCATGCACATGCTCACTTTCCTTTGTATCAGCATTTCAGTGTGGATTTAATGTATCCATATCGGTGTGGACGTCTCTAAAGACGCTTAAATATGCTTATTTCAATATGCGCTTTTTCAAATGAAATGAGCACAAGCATATGAACCTGTCAGCATTTTTAAACTCGCCTGCTTGTATGAAATCACCTCAGCACATGAGAATGTGATCTTCTGCTGTAGCGTGTAAATGATCTAGAACGTGTGTTTAATTGCTTCTTCTGTACTGGTCGGTGTGGTTTATGTGATGCTGACTGTTTTATCCCACCCATGGACACTACAATTATGCATTTAAGAAACATCGATGCAAGCTTGTAGCTTTTATCAACATTCATCATCATCTTATCACACTGTACTGTGAATCTGAAGAGGTATACATTAGCGTCGGGGTTACAGAGGCGGAACACAGGCGGTTTGGAGTATTCACAGTGTGTATAATAAGTGTTGATGGCTCAGGGGTAATGACGGCGTGAATGGAGAATGTCTACTGGGAATGTGCACCTCAAGATTCGACTCAGTTATGATTATCGATGCACTGTTTTCCTAACCAGAATTTCTTTTTTCTCACAGTGATTCCATGGGTTTGGTTTACATCTCAGTGTTGATTGCAGGGATCGCTGGGTCAGTAATGCTGACTTCATACCAAAGGCTTTTCACAGTCAAATTTTCAATGTCGGAATAAAATGTGAAGGGCTCTGGCAAAAGCAGGTGCTTCTCGCCACGGCCAAAAAATCAATACCCTTATAAAAGTGATACTTTTTAAAAAACGCCGATACTTCCTCAACAGGCCACCGCTCAACACCTGCACTATATACTAAAGTGAAAGTTAAGTGCCCCCTACGTTCATTTCGTAAATAAAGAGACACTTTCGCTTAAAAAAAAAATTTAGATTGATATTCCGACTAAAAGGTTGCTTTTAAACCATGTTTTTGACAAGTATCCATTCAGAAAAAAAAGCCCAAGAATGATCCAAAGCACAAAAAAGTGATGCAGTTTGGCATTTGTTTTGAAACCCCCGTTGGGAGAAGTGCTAAAAGCCACCACTCGAAATTCTCCTTTCGATGTCATCTATCTAAATATGGTGAAGTTATGCATGCTGAACGAAAAGATTCTAGCCAAACAGCCTATCCAATGATGATATGCAAATATCTGCAGCTTAAAAAGTCATATATTTTCATCCAGTTCTAAAAATTCAAAGTCAATTTTGAATTTTTGTGGGAACAGCCTACCTATGACCCTCACTCTCTGACATAAGGTGCATCAGGATAGCTGTCTTTCCAGCATCGAAACGCATATAAATGTAATACTGTAAATAAAATAAGGAAATGCGGTGTTTTTATTTGATCTTAAGACAGCACGTAAGCAGCTGCTTTGGTTATATTACAGCCTGTGTGCCTGTCTAAAGCTGTTTTTGTTTTATGATTGATTATATACTGCTCACAAAAATTACAGGAAATATCATTATGGAAATACTGAATTTGAAATTATCCCCTAATTTGTGTGAGCTGTACATTTAGGCTTGTGCTTTCAAAAGGAATCTAGTGGGAGTCTTGCAGTCTTTAGTGACCATAAAAGACTGCCAGCCTTCTGCAAAATCTAGAGTTAAGTCTGTAAATCATTTTTCTCCCACCTAATGAGTGGTGGGTATGGGAAATGTGTATGAGCAGTGTGTATAGGGAATGTTTATGCAACTACACGCATGAACTCGCATATCCTCACAACCTGCCCATAAAGGAGTTGGATGTGTGTGTATGTATTTTTAAGTCTGCATGTGTGTATATATATTCCTGCCTCTCCTCAGTGGATGTGACAGCAATGGTCAGTGCTGACGGTGAAGCATGCTCGCAGTCCTCTGCCTCCAGCTCCCAGCACACTCTCTCTGGCAGAACACATCACTGTCATGCTCTCAGTGACTCACACACACACACACACACACACACACACACACACACACACACACATGTCCACACACTCCTGCACATTTACAATAACATATAAAGCCTGCCAGGCACTTGCCCTACATTTCATCAGCCCGTGCAACAGCTTGAAAAATCGACATCATGAACTCTCTGCTACTACAAATCACACATAAAGTCTCTGAGTGCACTGCGTAATTACTACACCGTACACGGGACGATGCTTTTAGAACGGCTGCGCTGCCTGCCACAGACCCGCAAGTCCTTCAGCTCTGTCTGTGGCCTGCCAGCGTCCTAATGGGAGTTTTAGAGTAATTAACTGCTTCCCATGCGCCGACTTTCGAAGGAAACAAGCGCGCTCCAGGTACGCGCATTCATATGCAAACGGGCTCACAAAAGCGCTTGCAACGCCGAGTTCAGGGCGCGTAATTAAATTCAATAAATAAGCAAAGGTGAAGAAATAAATCAAGCGGAAGCTGATGAACAACAGGAGACTAAATGCCACTGAGGCGTGCTGACAAATATTTCAGTATAAAGTTTAATGGAATACTAAATCGTGCAAACACACACAGGAAACAGGCGCCTTCCCAGTCACGACTCGTGAGCACACCCACCTTCATCAAACGTGTCAGCAGCATCACAGCACCTCTGAAGTGGAAGAGTGCCAGTCTTTATTAATGACTAACAGAGTTTCATTTAATGGTGAATAAAACATGAGGGACAGCTGTGAAAAGCTGTAAAACTCTGGTAATTAAATGCTAAAGGGGAGGGGCCAACAGGTGACAGGAAATCAACTAAAATTCTGAGACATACACAGATGTACATCTAGATTTCAGCGGTCCCGCTGAAGTCCTTATGCATTATTATTCATTATTCATTATTCATTTATTTTCCATACTTAAGGGACCCCATTCAGGATCCCAGGGAGCTGGTGTCTAACCGGGAGCACAAGGCAAGGCAGGACACACACGTACGCTCACTCACTTAAATGGGGATACCAATTGGGCCGGTGGAAAACCGGGGTGTCTAGAGAAAACCCACACAGGCACGGGGAGAATATGCAAAAACTTTACAAAAACAACAGTCAGGCTGAGAGTCGAACCCTACAGTAGTAGAGATCCCAAGAGGTGTTGTGAGGTGACAGCGTAACCCACTGTGACCATGGATGTGTAATACTGACAGAACAATATACCCCAATATTTTCTTGGATTTTTGTCAATAACGATAATTAAACAACTGCAAAATGAGGTTGTAGAAATCTTACATTTTGCTAGCTTGCTCTTGTTAATAGGATAGTGTGAAATTTAAGTGTTCACATTTCGCCACGGCAACAGCTTTACGGTCAAGCAGAACCTCTGAGCCATACCTGGGTTCCTGTGATAGGATGGTTTTCTAGACCCTTGTGCAACTTTTATAAGATACTTTCACAAAGTTAAATGCAAAACTTTCCTATTCCCACTCCCAAATTCCAAAGGCAATAGTTAGGTCACACCTCTACAGTGTCTGAGTGTGAGTCACAGTGGTGTGTCCATGTGCCCGGTGACAGGCGGTCCTCCACGGTTACTTTCTGTCCAGCAACTTGTGTTGCTGATTACGTGCAGTCTCCTCGTGAATCTGAATTAATTTGGGTACAGTCTTAATCTGATCAGTAACATAATCCATTCTTAATAATAAGGAATCTAAACACGAATACACCTCTGAAACTGGAGAAGTTAGGTAGGTGCGGAATAAATGGGTCTTCAAACAGCGTTTGAAGATGGGCAGAGACTCAGCTGTTCGTAGATTGAGGGAAAATTCATTCCACCACTTAGGAGCCAAAACAGAGAAGAGTCTAGATGAGTGCTTTCCTTTTCCCTTCAGAGACTCAGTTCTCTATATATTAATATAGGAAATATATATTCCAGTGTAGTTTGGAAGCAACTAATATTCTTGTCTACAAAAGGGGGCAGTGCAGAAAAAGTTTGGGAACCACTGCGTTAGAGGGTAGTCTAAAAGTCAGTTGCTTTTTCTTTTTCACCAAAACTGCTTCTCCCAAACTAGCACAAAGGACAAAGAAGAGGGCAGGAAAGGGACATCAGAGCCCTGGGTACCAGTAAAACCAAAAACTGATTTCCACTCAAGCCTCTCTTCCTCTGAGGATGAGCTGGCTGCTGCCTGCCTGAGTGTGGCCATCTTAATGCTCCCTGTAGCTCTGCCACTCTTTATCGCTTCTGATGGAGGTGAGGCGAGGATTGAAATTGCAAGGGCAAAATCACTTTCCCCAGGCCTTCAGCTCCCCGACAGAAAATTCCAGATCAGTCTCTCTTCCTCCTCCCTCCTCCTCCTTCTTCTTCACCCCCTCTCCCCCATTTCTACTTCTCAACAGCTGCTCTCTGTCTTTATTATCTGTCCCTCTTTCCATTTGCCTGCCCTTTTCCTCTAATCCACCAATACGCTGCTATGTGTTAGCTTCTCCCCACAGAGCTGCTGCCTGATTTGCTTGTCTGGGTTCCTCTGCGATCATGCTGGCATTTGCCCATTGTTTTGCCAACTTTTCATCCCCTTTGGTGTAATAAGACGGATTAGGACTTGTTTTGACAGTTCGTTAGAGAATATCTAGCGAGGTAATTCAGGTACTTTTGATAACCTCATGAACCAGAGTCAGGGAAGGCCAATGTGACGCTTCCCCCTCAAAATTGAGTCTGGGTTTGTGATTTGAACCAGAACAAGCATGGCTTATTCAATTCACTTTCTCACTAAGGGTCAGGATGGCACAGGTACTGGACAGGAACCATAAACCAACATGACAGAACTCATTTAACTTTGCCTTGGCCCAATAACCTTGATCAAGCTGGGTATCTGTCACGGTGGTCACTCAGGCATCCCCCGGGATTTTCCCAGTGGGATTTCCATGCCTCGCTGTCCTGCTGTTGTGCTAGGTGTCTAATTTGCTCAATTAGTTAAGCAAATTCAGCCCTCTACATCATGTGCCGCCAGAGAACAAAGATTAAATAAAATAGAAATGTTCAAAAACGTTAACAGGCTCCTGAAATTTCTGGAATTGTCTGGTCCTGTAGGTTTTCCATAGAGTTCAAAGTTAAGATCATTAGTACTGCTTTCATTAAGATCATTAATACACTTCAGAAATTGGTGATGCGGTGTTTTTGTAATGCACACTGTAATTTGCAAAAGTCTTAGGACACCATTAGATCAAATAGACCATTGGTATAAACCATATAATAATAATTTCAATACTGTAATATAAATTTTATATGTTCTACACAATTATTTCTTTTTTATTGGAATACAGACATAAAATACAGGGAATTTGTATGCAGTATTAATAAATGAAAAAAGAGAAAAACAGCTTCAGTAGGCTACAGTACCTAGTACTCAATAAGACCTCCCCTTACACGTCAGCAATACGTCAGCTTCATCAGGATGCCAATTTGACCCTTCTACAGTCAGAAGAAGCTTTATTGAGAATGTTTTTTGTAACCACTTTTTCAGAAGCAGAACAAGGTGAAAAAAAGGCTAAAACTACTGGGTATGCGAAATGATTAGAATGAAGATTAGTGGAAAAGAGTATTACAGTGTGATGTATTCAAGATTGACATTTTAGGGTTCTATCATATGACAATATGTTGTCATTATACGATTGCTAAAACAACCAGTCTAATGGTGGCCTAAGACTTTTGCACAGTACTGTATATCACAAAAGTGATACACTTTCAGTACTTTTAAAATATTGAATTTCATATAAAAAGCCAGACCTTCTTGATCTTTGATGTAGCCACAGTTAAATTGCTATGCCGTTTTAAACTACAGATATGCGTATATACATCGGTAAAGTCCTATTCCACTCCGACCCTCTCTCACACACCCAGAGATTCATACGCAAACATATTTCTGTTATGAGAAACTGTTTTTTACATGACAGTGCAACTAATATCCTGTTGGATTTCCATCGCAAGTAGATATTACAGAAGAGAGCAGAAATTGAGAATGCAGAATCGCTATAGTCTGTAAGAAAGGTAAGATTTTAACATTGGCGTGTCAACTTCATTCTGAGAGGCTGTGAGAATGGAGGGTATTGAACATCCTATATGATGCATCATCGCGTAAGCGATAACTAGTTCTCAAGAAGAAACCAATCCGCATCTGTCTCGCAATCCATGCATGGTTCTAAAACTGCAGAGCGCAGATCCAGTACACATTATTTACCTGAGCAGAGACCTGCTCGTCATCCTCATCATCATGGTACAACATCAGAGAAACATTGCTAAGCCTTCAGTCTGCTCACACTGATGCTGTATTTTCAATAAACGTTCTGTCCTGCAAATTACGAGCGCCCCTACAACTGCTGTTCTACAGCTCATGAATCTAGCAAGGTAATATATGGGTGACGTTGGTTAATTACCTTAATAAGATATATGTGAAAGGATGTTGTGCGAACAGACATTGTGTGGTGCATACCTATTATTGGGTCTATGCAGAATATATTGTATAATGAACAGGCAAAAGCCTACGGTATAAATAAGCCCAACAGTGCAAACGTTGACTAACAAATGCTTTTTAAAATGCTTTTTTGGGTGCATGCACCCAGTCCATTTTTTTTTTGTATTAAAATGTTCAGTAGACAGCATTGCTGGTACATATAGTGGAACAGCGCAATAAAGAGCCACCTGTACCAAACCCAGTTCACTGCAATACTCCATCATCATCTCCACAGGGGGCAAAACACAATTCTGAGGGTGGGCAGAGCCGCTCACAAACTCGCATCAAAACAAAAAGATGAGTTAAAAAGCACTTTCCTGTAGGCTACAGAGTTTAGAAATGTTAAGCAGCTGCAGGATTTGTGTCTTATCTAACATGAAAAAACGTCACACTCGCGGGCTGTCCAGCGATCTGTTTTCTAATGTGAAGCTTTCAAACAGTAATTGAAAAAAAGGAAATGGAACTGGCCAAACGTGCATGCGGTTGAAAAAACGAAGAAGGAATACGGGAATACGGGATAAAACATGATGTGAACAGACGATGTAGCAGGTGTGCCCCATGACTGTGTGTTTATTATGTCATGTTCTCACCAACAGAACTGGTCCCAGATTTTCAGCCAGAAAAATCAGTCTTAAAATAATGTACTTCTAACTTAGAACTGGCTAATTTGCTGAATGTGATTTAAAATTATCTAGGATTCTGTTGATACAGGTTTAATTTATCCAAACTTTTAGGCCATTTAGCGGCCATCCAATCAACATCTGTTTGCTTTAATGTCTTACAAATTCTAATAAATCCGACTAGGGAATAAAACTCTGTCGTTACATTCCTGCAGCCATAAGCAGACTAAAACTAGCAAAAACACTGTGCAGCGCCATGTATTACCATATACAACACAATACTGAACTTTATTATATTTTACTTGAATAATTATTGCATATTCCTATGTTAATTACTTATTTACGTACTGGCAGTCTATTAGTATTATTTTGTTGCACTCTAGTGCAGTATATTTTGATTCATCTGCCCAGCTGGTCAATTACACAGTCAATCCACAAGCAGAGGTGGGAGTTAAAGAACAAATCCGTCATTCACTCGGTAGCTCTTTATACTACCTTGCAAGTTTAGAATTAGTAACTAGCTTAAATCGCAGTTGGATCTGGATGTGCCTGTCCTATTGCGCTATACTCTTTCTATTTTATTTATTCTTGTGAAAATACCCTTTATTAAAAGACAGTGGGACTATGGTAATGTCTGGTCAACAACTATTTCGTTGTTTTACATGGATGTTCAACGGTGCATATCTGTATTTATATTGCCGTTTTAGCTCATGAGCGTTTACCATGGACAAAGAAAAAAGAACACTTACTCAATGCGTACAGCATGTAGATCTTAGAAAAGCTGCTGAATAGTAGTTAAGCACCGTTTATGCAAAAGACCATGCAGTTTATGTATCAGTATTTTTTTATCTTTTCAGCTAGTACGTGTTACCAAGCTTCTATAAAATTAATTTTGTCCGCGATTTCATGTTACTCTGGCCATGTGGGTGTAACACGAGACGTGAAAATGGCTGAGACAAACGCGGCGTACAGTAGCAGGCATTGGTTTATTTAAACGTATTGATTAAAAGTATGCGTCCCAGGAACGGTACGTGGCAAAAACAAGGTCCGAGGATTGGTAAATAACTTAAACAAGGGTCGGGGAGCGATAAAAGGAGCATGGACGAGGGACGGAAACCAGAGTCAAAACGGTAAGTAACGTAAACAACTAAAATACAAAAATGAACATAAAATGGGAAGCTAGGACGCGAGGTGCTAACTGCGAGGTAGCAACAACGAGACTTTGCGCAGCAACATAGCAGGGAGGGAGTATAAATAATAAGAAGCCGATTAGTCCCAGGTGCGTGTAATTAGTGCATGATCAGAGTTCATACAGAGGTGCTACTGGAAACGCCCGTGGGCGTGACAGTGAGTCTTAAACATTTGACTTTACATTATTTTGTATTGTGTTGCTCTAGCATGTGATTATTCATATGTACAATTTTAAGATCTAAAATATAATTTATTTAACTTAAACTTAGTTCTTGTAATACAGGCACTCATTTGAGCCAAAGAATTCCACTATAAACTGTTCTTTTGTCCCCCATTACTGTCCAGTGTAATTATTCATATGCTTTAGATGGATATAAATTTGCCTGAGGAGGTTATACGCCACGCACACACACATGCGCACACGCACACACGCACCTGTATAAGAAGACTGAAGGGAGAGTAGCCGGTGGATGTTTAGGGCTCCAGAACAGAGTGATGGATGAAATATGTGCAGAGTCGAGCCTGGTGTGGACACAGCTGCCACAAGCAGAATGAAAGTCATTGCTCAGAGGAGACCGGGCTGGGGAGTGCAGTGGGAAAGAGATTCGAAATGAAAACTGCCCTCCATTGCCTGGCTCTACACCCTGCCCTCATCTCCCTCTCCACCCGCTCACCTCTTCATCACATCCCAAACTAGGCCACAAAGCTGTAACACTAAAGAAAAAGATATGAAAGTATATATGATACCCCCCACTTCTAAAAAAAAAAAAAAACAGGATGAAAGTCTTTCTTCTAAAATACCAATAGGCAGTAAATTCTGATTTCCACTCGGCAGACCTACAGTATTGATAGAACCCACAATATAAACCCAGTTACACCCAGCTGAGCCTCCTGCTCCTCATTTCCTCTCACACATTTCATTTTCACTTCCCTTTCCGTTCAAACAGACGCGGTGCCTCCCCCCTCCAAACTCCATTTATTTCGACGTCTTCTCCCGCGTTTTCTCTTCCTCGCCTTTCTGGCACACTTATTTCTCCTAGCCACCACTGCCTTGTTCTCTTTCTTTTATCTCCACTTCATAAAGAATAACTGTGCACTGGGGTGAGGATAATGAGGCTGTTCATCCAGAACTTCAAGCTCTAGTCCCTCTGCTCTAATCCACCCCGATCCTAAAACAAATATTTTGACACACATACACACACTGACTACCACACTGGCAAGATGCTGCACCTGCAACTTAAACCCTGAATTCCTTATCCCACATCCAACTAATAAGCAAGAGAGAAAAACCTGACAGCAGGCACAGTAGGACTGTCACAGTACCCGTTATGGGTTTCATGAGATATCATATCATGATACCCAATACAGAAATAATCCTACTCAAATCATAAGGTGACCAGAGTTTGGTTTTAAAACAAGAGACACTAAGGGCAGGACGGCAACAGAGGGCAGACTGAGATTGGAATGAGGGCGGCAGGTTTCAACCAAGGGTTCGAACGAGCCCAAATCCCACTTCTGCCAAGCTGCCACAGTTGGGCCCCTGAGCAAGACCCTTAACCTACGATTTCTTGGATTGTAAGACTAAATCAGTTGTATGTCACTCTGGATAAGGGCGCCTGCTAAATGCTGTAAATGTAAATAGTGGCACCGTGAGCTTTAATATCCGGACGTTTAGTCCTGTAACTGTCTGTTGTGTTTGAACGTACATTCAGTCCTGGAGTTCACAGTCACATTTGATCAGATGGCAGCATGCCTTACTCTTCATCTGTAACTGCATAGTTACTCATAGTGCTCAGTTCTGTATATTGTGTCCAGACCGTAGTGTGGTGCAAGTGGCATTTGGTTGCATCACAGTTCCAGAGATCCCAGGTTCGATTCTGACCTCAGACTATTTGGAGTTTGCATATCATTTATGGTTTTCCCAGGGTACACAGATTTCCTCCCACGTTCAACAGACATGTTAGGTTAACTGGTTGCTCTAAATTAGCCTAATATTAGCCTAATAATTGTTACGAGATGTGGTGGTTTTTATTAGGACCCAGGTATGCGGGATAAGCATATCCCATGGCGTATAATAAGAATGGGGAAATAAGATAAAATAACTGAAAAGGGATGAAAAACGGAGCGCAAGACTCCTAACACAAAAAAAACAAACGGATAAAGGGGTGCACCACGGTGTCACATCCCAAGTGGGAGCAACGCGTGTACTGGTCGCGAGAGGGTGCCAAGGTGCCAGTCGGGGCAGGCGTGCAGAAGCACAGTTTGGGACATCTCCCAATTGGTGAGGCACGGAGGTAGTCCAAATGCCAGGAAGCGAGCGTAAGCTCGAATGTGCACGCAATCAAGGAAAAGCCATGCCGGGGCATATGTGCTTCGAACACGCAACCGGGTGGCTGCTCTAAAGAGCGCAGAGGGCGCCACAGCACCAGAGGGCGAGCGTGAGCTCGAACGCGCAAGTAGTGCGGATGGCAAGAAATCGCGGAAGTGGCCGAAGCACCAAAAGGCGAGCATATAAGCTCGAGGCGCGCTGGTAGCTCAAATGTGAATAAACAAAAGGCCCTGAAGCGCCAGAACATGAGAATGAACTCGGGCGCGCAAGGAGCGCCAATGCAAATAGATCGCGAGAGGTGCCGAATCGCTGGACTTTACCACTATCTCTTGGGCACACGGAAGGCCACTAAGGGAGCTGGTGGTCAGACGCGCGAACCTACTGGAGATGGAATACCGGTGGAATGAAGATGACCTGGCTCCGAACAGTGCTAAAAACCACGCCTTTATAGGAAGCAGCTGTTTGGGATCAGGACATAATCAAGATAATGGATATATAAGGACGGCCGAACGCCCCTGGGGAAAGGTAGGAACCCTAACAATAATTGTGTTTGATAAGGATTAATGTAACTTTGCTCCTGTCATGAATACCCGCTGATGCTGATGAAATACAAAGAAATACAGATATGCGCTCGTTTAGCGACCATCTGATCAACATTTGTTCACAGCCAAGATTTTAACAATAATATCAATAATATAACAGGAAACAAAAATGTCTTCTGACTCCCGATGTTGTGACTGCAATCAGCCAATCAATACTGCAGACCCATGAGCAGAGGGGGGAGTTAAAGAGCAGTCTATTGTTTGTATGGCCCAGTCATGTGCTCACTTTCTCATAATCTCACATATGGATTAGAAACTTTTCTAACTCTCGACTTTTTGTGTAAGTTACTCATGTCTCTGTGGATTATTTTTCACTGTTTATTTGTAAGAAGCTGCAAATTATATTGGAACGTGTATGCACTGTCCTATTGCATGTAGTACTCGTATATTTGTCCCCCCACCACCAGTACGTTCTCTTTCATTTATGTGTATATAAACGATTTCACATTCACTCATTGGGAGTTCTCGGCCCCTACACAGGGTCGTAATGGTATGTTCATGTATTTTTTCGTGATTAATGTGAACAAGAAGTTACAAAAGGTTTGGCACGTGTATGTTGTTTGTTAGGCTTTCATGCAGTTGTCTTTAAAAAACTCAATATATTTACATTACAGTAGCGTGAAAAGACTTTGTGACAATGGCAACGCCTGACCAATGTCCGTTTCAGTAAATGTACTGTATAAATGGTGCCTACCTGTAAATAAAAAAAAACATACTTTGTGTTTATTGATAACCTCTTTTAGCAACTGCATTGCTTGCTCAACTTCTCATCTCATTTAATTATAATAAATCATTTAATTATAACATTTAATTATAACTGGCTAATATATTGTTATTCGTCCCTATGCTTGCCTGTCCTGAAATGTAGCGTGATTCTGCCTAAATAACAGCAACAACAGATACAAATGATCTTACAGGAAGCGGGTCGAATATCTCAGTCTGACTGAAATTGTTTATTAATTAAAACTCTCAGAAGCGAGAATAAGCATGCAGGAGCAGGTTTGAGCGACTGTGTCTATAACAGTAAATTTACTGTCATGGATCAGGCAGCATATTGTGCACAGAGAAGTGGGAATAGCTTCCAGTATTTTGAACTGTAATTGAAGCAGTGGAAAAGCCCATGACACTGTTCTGCCATGTCATTCTTACCATAAAGCAGATTAATATGGGTTAATTACAACAACGTGGCACACTTAAACACTGCTGCGCCAATCTATCACGACAATTACTACCCCATGTTTTTTTTTTTTCCAAAATAAGTCACCAAAGGTGACCATGCTGGATTATGAATCAGAAGTCAATGGGAAGAGACAGAAGGGTGGAAATAAAGGAAAGGGACTTGTCGTCAGGGCTGTAATCATTTCTCTTGTTTAGATATCGATTGCGTGGGCGATGGTCATTTTGCGGTGTGTTCTGTGTGTTCAGTCTGAGACAGTGGGAAGGCCGCTGGGAGATGACGGCGGACAGTACCATCACTCTAATGAGCAGCCTGTAAAAATGAGCCTGTGTTGTGTCGTGCTTTGGAGCAGTTCATCTCTGCAATGAATAGTTCCCAACGGAGCAGGTGGTTAATGCCATTTATTAATAGAAGCACGTAGGCAGTACACTAGGCATGAGCCCTTTGAGAACCTTTTATTAAGCAGTCTGAACAGAGAGACAGCGAGGGAGTGAGAATGAAAGACAGAAAGAGAGACACAGAAAGAGAGACAGCGAGAACGATATGTAAAAAGATATCGACCACTGAACGTTTTATGCATTTAATGCAACTTCATTAACCTTAACCTCGGAAAATATTTTGTTTGTTTTGTTTTTTCATTACAAATTTGAGTTTCTGTAAAAAAAAAAAAAAAGAAAAGAAAAGAAAAACAGTTGTGGGGTACCCCACAATGTACTATAAACATATGCCACACCCGCAAACACAACAGAGGATTAATACAAACGGATAAGCTACTGTTTCTGACTTTACATCTACAATGTGGAACAGACATCTTCGATGTATCTAATAGAGTGCACAGTGAGTGAACACAGTGTTTAAAAACTCCAGCAGCACTGCTCGTCCTGTGGGGATCCTGTCTGATTAGGGAAAAACGTAAAGGGGACAAAGTGTGTAGAAAGAAACGGAGGGACTACAGTCTGTAATTGTAGAACTACACTGCTTCCAAATGGTAAGTGGAACTGATAAAATGGACAATTAGTGTAGAGACAAGGGGGTGTACCTAATAAAGTGATCAGTGAGTGTACAGATATTATGTTATCTTACTGCAAAGCTGTCACTAATTCCCTCTCACTCTCTTTCTCTTTCTCCTTCTCTCTCTCTCTCTCTCTCACACACACACACACACACACACACACATGCACACATACACACAAAGGACCAAATTAATTGGAATGAGTCTTTTATATATCACATATTTCCTGCTGTATTTATGAGACATGCAGATATTTCAGAAAAGAGCAGTTTACACAAAGCGACCATAACCGTCCATGATGCTGTGTATTTAACTCTGGGGTGATGCTTGGCAAAGTCTCAGTACTTGTTGAGTACCAGTAAGTGCATATATGACCTGCAATAAACTAGCAGCCTCAGCATGTTGATTGCTACAGACTAGTTACCTGAGTTACTGTAGCCTTTCTGTCAACTTAAACCAATCTGGCTGTTCTCTGTTGACCTCTCCCCTCATCAAAGTGTTTCCACCCACATAAATACTACGTTTGTAATTTCCTACTAAACGAAGCTTTGTTCTTAATCAGAAATCTGAATAGTATCAAATGTTCAAATGCTTTTCATACTATTAAAGAGTCAGCAGACCATGTTTTGTATGTGTTAGTAGTGCATCAGACTAAGCCTGTCCCAGATACTGACAGTAATTTAGCAAGAATAAAGATCGGCGCCTTGCCAGCAGTCATTATCTCGGGCTCTATTCTTCACCTTCAATCCACCAGGACAAAGGCTAATGCTAAAAGGTCAATCTAGCTCAACCTTGCACCAGGCCCATTTAAGGGAGGTGGATCAAACACTAATTAAGGTAACATTAAGGATGACATTACACAGTACATCTGCATAAACAGCAGCAGCTGGGCAAAAGTAAAGCTCTGACATTCACGTCCACGGGAAAACAGCGTGTTTTCGACCATAATTTATAGAAGGAAATTATTTTAATTGCAATCATTAATCTTTCATTATGAGTTACTAGCCAGCTCAGGATGGATGGTCCCCATGAGAGACAGCCTCCTTCTGAAGAGTTAGAGGGATGCTTTAGCCTTTTCAGCCCAGTCTCTGGCTGCTACCACTGCTATTTGTAGCAGCTAGAAAGTTAACACGTAGCGTAATTCAAATACGTGCCTGAAAACTTCAAATTGAAAAATAAGAGAAATCTAACAGCAAGTTCTGGTCAAAAACAGCTACGTAAAACATTACTAAAAACACAGACTCTTAGGATATTACATTTATTGTGGTGGTTGTTCTTTTTAAAGTAAAACTCTTGTTTGTTTACATTTTCTGGCGAGTATTAGTAGTGGTGGTGGTGTTACTACTGTATGTGACATTCATTCATTATCTTAATCCACATGGGTGGAAGGGCAGGAACAACCCTAGACGGGGCGCCAATCCATCGTAGGGCACACACACACAAAGGGCCACTTTTAGAGACACCACTTAACCTGACACGCATGTCTTTGGACTGTGGGAGGAAACCCGTGCAGATACGGGGAAGACACAGAAAGAACCCAAGCTGCTCTACCCTGGGAACGAATTTGGGACCTTCTTGCTATGAGGCAGTGGTGCTACCCACCGAGCCACCGTGCTGCCCCTGTATATGACAATAAGATACTTGCATTAAGTACAGCATCATTAACAGGTTTAGAAGTGAGCATTGTCATAAAAAGGCGTCTCACTTGTTTAAATGTACAACCCCATATAAGAAAAGGTTGGGAGGGTGTGCAAAAGGAACAATGGAAGATGTTATTTACATTTACTTTGACTTATTTCACTGCAGACCTGTAATCTTTAGATTAGGTTTGCACCCTTGCCCTTTACTCAGTGGAATTCCTCCAAATTCTGTGAATCATTTAACAAGCTAATTAACTGTATAGGGAGAAAATCTGCAAGATTTCAGTCATTTCCTTTTGCATTTGTTGACAAACTGGAGATCCTCTCCCCACTTTTATCCCCATAGACTCTTTTCTTGGATGCTGTTTTTGTTAACGTATCAAAGACTTTTTTCACTCGTTTCTATTTCCAAATTACCCCATCCCAACTGTTTTTAAATGTGTTCCAGGCCTGAAATGCAAGAATGAATGTTTATTAACAAACAAAATGAGGCTGATTAGAGTAAACATGAAACATCTCATACTGAGATGAAAAAAGCCAATGTAAGAAACTCTGCATTTCACTTATTTGCTATTTCTTTACTGTCCCAACTTCGGATTTGTTGTATTAATGAGCATTACTGCATCATAAGCAGAACTCTCACTTATTTACATTTACCGGAGAGCAATGTTACATTTGAAAAGAGTAGCGAATTTTACTGCATCGTAAAAGAGTATTTTAACTGGTGTGCAGTGCGATATTGTAAACAGAATGCACGGTTGTTTAAATCTTCTAGACTTTTTATACAATAAACAGATATTATAGTTATATAAATTCACTAGTGAGCACTTTTATATGATAATAAAACACCACACTATTCACATTTACTACTGATCATTATGGCACTAGCGCAAGTTATTTGCATTTACTTGTTAGCATTATTATAGCATAAACTGTTTTGACTAGTGTAAATGTACAAGCCATGATTCGTCCGTTTTCATTATCAGTAAGTGTTATATCAAATTTTATAATTGTAGAATATTTTAGAATGTTTTTATTTAACCTTTTGATTACCATTAATTGCTATTATTATATATACTAAGTTTTACCATGTGCCTGTGGTATTGTTGACTGTGGTAGCCTAGTGGTTAAGGTACTGGACTCTGGACTAGAAGGTCCTGGGTTCAAATCCCACCTCTGCCAAGTTGCCACAGTTGGGTCCT